>JASDQU010712383.1:22740-32829 GCA_032191745.1 Picea mariana | reverse complement strand
TAGACAATAACCACAAGGTATCACATTGAAGACATTGACGATGTTAGTACCTAAGTGAGAGTGGATGGTATCGCATCAACTTGGGGGCTTGCACCCCAAAAGTGGATGTCTAGATTGGTAAAGATTTTGGTGCAAGTGATGCCTTCTAAATATCCTCTGTCTCACAATTGGCATGCATTTGGAATTATTCACAACACAAACACACACACACAATTAGAATGAGAGTATTAATGTAGAAAAAAACCCCAACATAAGGATATGCCATTGTATTAAGATAGTATTGTTAACATTACATAGATAACAACCTAAGTCAAAGATTATCCACAAGGCATGACATTGAAACAATTGACAATGTTAGTGCTAAAGTGAGGGAGGATGCTAATCACATTGACCCAAGGATTTGTATCCCAAAGCCATCTTCTAGTTTGGTCAAGCTTTTGGTGCAAACAACACCTTATAAACCACCCCTATCTCACAATTTCTATGCATGTGAGATTATTCTCAACACACACCTCACATGCACACACTCACACATACACGCAATTAGAATGAGAATATTAATGTGCAAAGAAATACCAACACAAGGATATGACATGCAATAAGATAGTGGTGTAGCTAAAGATGCCCACAAGGCATGACACTTAGATTATCAATGATGTTAGTACAAAGTGAGGGAGGATGTTGTCAACATCAACTTGAGGACTTATGCCCCAAATCCAACTTTCATATGGACAAATCTTTTGGTGTAAGCAATGCCTTATAAACCACTATTGTCTCACAATTAAAATACATGTGGGATTATTCATAACACGCATACAAAATTAGAATGGTAGTATTAATGTGAATGGAATCCCAACATAGGAATATTCCACTGTTGTAAAATAGTAGTGTAGACATCATACATATAACAACAACAAGCCAAAGATGGCTCAAAAGGAACAACAATGAAATTTCCAATGATGTTAATACCAAAGTGAGGGAAGACACTATTACATCAACTTGAGGACTTGCATCCCAATACAACCTTTGAATTGGCAAAGATTTTGGTGAATATAATGCCTTATAACCACTTGTCTCAATTTCTATGCGTGTGGGACTATTTAGAACACACACACTTAAAACATAGAAAATTATATTGAGAGTTATTAATGTGAGACAAAATCCCAACATAGAATATGTCACTACAATAAGACAATGTTGTAGACATCACATATATAACAACCACAAGGCAAATATGGCCCAAAAGGCATGACACCAAAACCATTTATGATGTTAATACCATAGTGAAGGATGATGTTATCATGCCAACTCAAGGACTTATACCCCAAATCTAGCTTCCATGTTGGAAAAATGTTTAATGTGGGCAATATCTTTCCTATGGACTATTAGTCTTCATTGAGGAGCACACCACTACTTCATATTTTAACATTTATTGGTGTATGGACAATCGATCATCTGTTATTGGTTCCTTCTTTCCTTTAATATTTTTGTTGTTGATGATGTCACTATTTTATTATTTTGTTATTGTATTTGTTATAGTGTTGACGAGGTGAATTGTGATCACTCGTCTTTTGTTCTACTATAAATAAAGAGATCAAATATAATACAAAGTTGGGAGTATTCATTCAACAATTCTAGATTATACGATTTCCATTGCTTTATTAATCATTTCTCAATCATCTGGTCTATGCTCACGTCAATTGGTATTAGAACGATGGATTTATAGTCCTTTGAAGGCAACAACAATGTCTTCGGTAGAACTTGATATCATCATGTAGTGTTTGTTCTCCTTGAGGCGTCATACATACCCTTGCTGGCCATATTTGTTTTCATTTGCTACCCTCTTAACTTACCTTGTGAGAACACTACACTTGTCATGCTAGGGTTTAGCACTAATATGGCACCAACCAAATATCGTGTTTCAAAACAATCAAAGAGCTTCTCCCCTTCTTACAAACAATTGTTTCAACGATTGTTGCAATAGTATGAAATAATGTCAGGAATAGTGAGATCGCTTCAAACCATGATGCGATAGTCACCCAAATCTCCATTAATGTGGGGGATCCATTTGGATTCCACATTTCTGTTACCTTATTTCACCGACAAAATGGATGGAGATGCCTCAGATGATTAGATTTGCAAATTTACAATCTATGTTCAAGGGCATCCATATTTGTTAAAAGTAGAAAGACCATTGATCACCACAATGCATCTTAGTGATATGGCCCTAGTTTGGTGGCTAAACTATGAAACAACTGCACAAGCCTCTGGCTCACAATAAAGCATCTATGTCTAGTTAAATGATGCATGCACAATCAAGCAATCGATTATGAATATCCATTAGTGGCATGATCTTTGTGAGGCATTGCAATCTTGATTTTACTCTCTAGGGTATTCAGATGAGATTCTTGCATGATGGCTACAACTTAGACAATCTTTGGGCCAAGTAGTTTAATAGCACATTGAGATATTCACCAAACTCTAGTTGTAGCTCAACATCTTTGATTCCCCACAAGTAATGGTTGTGGAATTTAATTTTAGTTTATTAACTATTTTTTGCAATGCAGTTACAATGTTTACCAACACAACCTTGGACACTATTTTCCAATGTGCTCTGATGCTCGAACAACAAGTGGGTAGTAAAAACCCTATTACAGGCATATCTCCCTTCCACCTCCCTAATTTTAGACTTGTTATTCCCAACCCATCATCCCCTATTCTAGGCAAGCCCTCTTCACCTCCCAAATCAACTAAAATTTGCAAATAACATCACAATGCTTCTCGTAACATGGAACATTGCCATTATCTTCACTCCCATCCCTCGCCTAGGGTTTTATTAACATAAACCACACTACTTGACCCCTCATCTATCGAACTTGAAGTCGTAGAGCTCACAAACCCCACAGTTCTTGATCCCAGTCTCATCCTCATGGTCAAAGTCTATTCCAAGACTGGTGAAGAGCCCCTATTTACACACAATTGCTAGATACAAAACGATATCTTCCACCTCATTCTAGACAATGGTAGTGAAAATACTTTAATTTCACATGTTCTCATCATCTCCCTAAGTCTTCCTACCACTTGGGTTGAGTTAAAGATGATGACATGCAGATGTTGATTACTCGTAAATGCCTTGTTATTTTTGCCATTGGACATTTATGGGATATTGTGGATTGCAATGTATCTCCTTGTTGATCTAAAATACTATTTTACGGTCTTAAGGTCAACCTTGTGAGGATATGAATCCCCCTGCGTTTTTAGGGAGGTGGCACTCCTCTTGTTTGATTCCAAGAAAATAAAATGAAACAAAATAAAATCTCAAAAGGACCAGACTTTGTATTTACATTCACATTCAAGGAAAACAACACTTGAGATTTGGGACCAAGTGTTTTAAAATAAACTCATATGTATAATATTTACAACGTGAATAGATTAAGATGCATACACAATATATAGAATTGATATATCCATCACATCATTCATTAGAGCCTTTAACAATACCACAAATA
This sequence comes from Picea mariana, assembly GCA_032191745.1. Taxonomy (NCBI): domain Eukaryota; kingdom Viridiplantae; phylum Streptophyta; class Pinopsida; order Pinales; family Pinaceae; genus Picea; species Picea mariana. The sequence goes on along the minus strand of JASDQU010712383.1, from coordinate 29,320 downwards.
GAGAGAATAGGAATTGGACAACAAATAAAAGAGAGCTTTAAATTATCATTCCATAAGGCACCAAAAAGATTATGATAGATAAAACATTAGGTAACTCAAGCTTCTGATCAAAGTCTTTGAGAATATAGTAATGTAATATCCCGAGTAGCTCTCTTAGAGTCTCAAAAATAATAATGAGTCTTTAAATACAAAGGTAAATGTCTTTAAAGAAAATGAAATGCATTTTCCCTTCGAATAGGACTGGGATTGGGCTCCCGCATACCTTAAATGAAAAGACCTGGAAGATAAGAGAAGGACAACCGAGAATCAACCCAAATCCCACATAATACCGAGAAGACAAAGGCAAGATGATAAATGATTGTAGCAAAAATGGACAGAAGAAAAACTGAAAGGGTAGAGTTAATGTTTGACTCAATGTGATGGGAAAATACCTTAACCTTCACTTGCTTGCAGCTGGCTCCTTTATAGGTACATGTTGTGGTTAAGGTGGCATAACTGCTCTAACTGTTTCTTGATTTTATGGTTCAGTAATTTCGATTAATGCCTTTTTCAACCATTCCTCAATGTACTCTCTTAAAGATGCCACGGTAATTTCATGTTTAGTTTTAATCTCAAATAACTAACTTTCAAATTCCCTTAGATCTAGCTCTAATTGATGCGATGTGTCATCCACCTCATCATTTATGTTGATATACCAAACTAACCATTTTTCAACTTCATCTTCAAGAAATTCAATAGTTTCGATAAATTTGTTAGCCCAAGCAACTTTTAGTGCTTTAAGTTGTTCCATTAAAGATTCTTTAGCCAAGATCGTGGTATCCATCAATAAATTGGGACCATCTAATTCCTTGGTAAGACTAACAAGTTTAAGGAACAAATCACTCTTTCTAATCCTTAGGGCCTCGGTTTCTTTTATCATTTCTCTTAACTCTTTAATTCTCCTCAACCAACATGCATTGATCTGCTTCATACGGTAAGGTGAAGGATGTTTTTGTTCCTTTCTTCGGCCTTCATTTAAACTTGAGACTTTAGCTGAAAATGTGTTTACGTCTTCCTTGAAAAATCCTTCATCATTTTCCAAATATTTTTGCAAATATTCTTTGAAATTCTTTATTTTGGAGGAAAAGCTAGCAATACTTTGGGAAAGCTCCCAAATTTATTGAATCACATCAACCTTTTTTTGTATGGCATCACAACCATATTTTCTTACGACCTACAATAAACTTGATGAGCCTTTGTATTTCATATTGCTTTCGGGGATCTCCTCCAATTCAAGTATAGGTTGAATAGAACTCAAAGGTTATGAAAACAATGGTCCTTGTACCAAAGCAACTTCTAATTCTTTTACCCTTTTCCTTAATTCCAAATTATCTCTTTCCATTTTGTCAATTAATTATCTTAATGCATCTCTAGTAGCTCCATGAAAGTATGCAAATTTAGATGGTGCTACTCCATCCAAGTCAATCGAAGATTTTCATCGTTTTGATGATTTCTTATTCTTGGTATTAATTTTTTCTAATAATAGTTTTTTGGTTTCACGATTGTATGTCAAATGGTGCAGAAAGACATATTCCTCTTCAAATATTTTAGGATCATGGGTCATCATAGCATCAACAATTTCTCATTTTTAACAACCTTTGCGCAGACCAGGTAGGTTCTACAATGAGCTCGTCCATGTCCATTGCACGGGGACTTTCTTGGGCTTCTAATGCATTTATTTCCACTGATGATAGATTTCTTTTTCTTTTTACAGGAGTGTATGCAATATGTGTTTTATCAAGGATTTTCCTTGGTGGGTTTTTATCTCCACCGTCATTTGAGCCTCCAACTAATGTTTTTCTAGTATCCATTCTATTGGTTCTGCTCTTCATTCTTGATGGAGTGCTTCTTTGAGACGTTGTTGGTGAGTTGGGGTTTTGATTTGTTGTTTCTCTGTCGTGTTGTCTGTGTCCTTCATTTGTACTATTAACTTCTCCAGTATCGTTTGAATTTTGGTAGGCCGCTAGTTCTTGGAGATCCAAGCTATCTTCGCCACCTTCTGGAAACTGTTCAATTCTGATGAAGTGTGAGGAATACCCCACTAACTGCATATGTGTAGTGATTTTTTTAATCTAGATTAAAACCCTCAACAAGTTATGCTTCCTTCAAACCCATTTGTTCATGATGTCCCACCAACTCATTCATGTGAGTTATATGTTTAACAATGCAATCCCAAATTTTCCATGGCAGGGGTATAAACTATCTTTTCCTTTTGTCATGGAAGAAGTGGGCCCAAGTTTTGTATTGCTTGCATACTTCTCCAACAAAGAGTTTATCTGATGTATAAAATGGTAAAAGGAAAGGCTTCTCCTTACTACCAAATATTCCAATTACAATGAATTCTTCGGACAACTCATAAATCCTTTTTCTAGTGAGAAAGGAAGTTGCTTCTAAGGATGGCCTTGATGTGCTTTGTCCAAATATTAACCTTTTGAATTATGAGATGAAATTGTTGTGAAATGGGTAGAAATTGTATTGGGATTTATGTCTGTACAAAATTGAATACCATGCGTAAACTAGTTCTGACTTAAAATCCACATGTTTTGCCCGAGGCAAAACTTAAAAAACATGACCATAAGCAATGGAGAAAATGAGGTAAGAAGTCATATAGAACTTGTGAGTCTTTTGAGGTTATTCAATTGGAAAGAAATTTCGCTTGAGATGAGATAACCACAATCGATGATAGATTTTTCATGCATGGCATAATGCATAGCATATGTAACCTTTCTTGTTACAAACATAGCAGATTCCAAACCAAGAATGTGAGCAAATAGCCAAGCAAATTCTATGTACGGGTATTTTAGCGAATTTATCTTGATTCTGGAAGTACCAGGGTTACAGGTTGCATCTTCCAAATAGTTGCTCAACAGTTTGTTCCCTTCCTTGTGCTACTTCAAAAATTCATCAGCTTCCTCGCTCTTGAATCACATAATTGGAGCAGGGAGTTGTAGCATTTTATAAAATGTTGAAGGAGCTAGAAGAATGGGTTGATGACCTAGTGCGTTCAATGTATCTCCACAAAACACTTCCTTCTTACTTGGCATGTTTTCTGCTTTTTACAAAGGTGGTGCTACTGTCGATAATTATAGGTTGACGTTTTTTATTTTATTAAATTCCACCACGCACTATCTTGGTAACTCAGTCAACTATAGATCATGCTTTAAATATCACCGGTTGTCATGGGACTTGGATTTATTACAACCCTTAATCCATGTAATATGCATTAATAACGACATTATGCTTTTACTATTGGTGGATGATGTGGAAGGGGTAATTAATATAATGGGAAATGGTGATGTGATGGTATGATGGACGAAAAGTGTTAAGTACGAAGGTGCAAAATGATGTATGGGAAATGCTAAGTGTATAACACAAAAATGCGGAGTTGCAGCGTTGCGAACCTAAATGCTTGTGAACACATCTTCGGGAAAGGGTGACAATACCAGCATTGAGATTGCGAATATGGTTAAGTGTTGAGAGAGATGCAGACTTGCGTACGTGGAGACCTACGAACAAGGAAAAGTGAGGGGGAGTAAGGAAGTCCACTCTTAAATGAGAAATATGGATAAGTATGAAAATAAGTGAAAAGTGAATGCGGACCTGCGGACTTGCGAAGGTGGAAACTTAGGAAAGAATTGAGGGATGGTATGTAGCTTCACATCTACATTGCTTGAATTTAACTAAGTACCAAAATAAAATAAAAAAGGAAACAAAGTAAAGTGTTTTGGTAAGTGCGGGAATGCAAACCTGGGTGATTAAACAAATATTTAACAGTTGTTATACAGATCCACATCTGCATTTTCGAAAAATGAGTAAGTATAAAAGATGGAAGTGAAACAAAAGGCAGTAAGAGGTTAAAGATGAGAAAAATTCAATAACACAAATGCAGACTTACGGTGCTAAGGGCTTACAAACATGTAGATTTTATATTCGTGTTGGCCCGCTCCGCATTATTAAAAAAATGACCAAGTGCTTGGAATTTTTGGTACGAGAAAAGATAAGTAAAGGAAATAAGAAAGAAGAAGTGTAAGAAAAATCCTAAGAGTAACTAAAATGAAAAACACTAAACTGACCAAAAATACTGATCAACACCCCTTTAAATTGGCATATTTTAATCATTGAAAAACCTTATCAACATGATTGCCATGTTGTATATGATGGTTGTCTTAATAAATACACCCTTAGTCTTAGGGATAAAACCTATAAACTCTATGCAAAATATTGCAAATTACCCAATTCGTCCCCCTATTTAATCAAGCAAACTAGAGGTTAAGCAAGTCTCCCTTGGTATTATTCACCCTGGTCTGTAAACTATAGTGGATATTCCATTACAACAACTCGTCACAACAAATATGATAAATAATTGAAATATTTACTGTTAAGATTATTTTTCCTTTATATCTATGACTCTTGACTACAGGGGTTAATATGGCATCCTCTCATACCATGGTGGTCAACACGGTAGGTCAACTTGCGGGAGGCATAACTTTTGCATATGAGCTCTGATTGACCCATGGTCTGCATCGTTGGAAAGGTATCGAAGTGTAGAACATCGTCAATGGGGGTGGGTGCAAGTTTTCAACATTATAACCCCACAAATCCATTAATACCTCAAAATAGCTCCGAAAGGTTTCTGACCCCAATTTTCCAAACTGGGACTTGCTACTAAAATGACCCTGCAAGTTGATTCCTCCATTTTTTTTCCACTTTAAAAGCACTGAGATAGATGATAAATAATATAATGATCCAATCTGGATCATGCCCCATCAAAGAAGATGTTCAAGTTGAGACTCCTCTCGAAGATATGCAAATACCACTAGATTCTCATATATATGTATTTTCAAAACCCATTTAACTGTTGTCTCCTCGTGATATTCACCATTCCATATATTCATTGCCTAGTGCTTCCTTATCCAATGCCCCCATTCACCATATCTTCCCTCCTGAAAATGTTGAAGTAAAGAAGCAAATTAGCCATATGCTCAACACTGGTCATATTCAACCCAACTCTTGCCCATGTGAATCTCCAAACTTTATCATATTGAAGAAGGTACAACCATAATGGCGGATTGTAACAAACTACCACGCCTTCAATAAAATTATTGGAAAAAGCGCTACTCATTGCCCTGCATCAAGGATTTGATGGACTACTTCCATGGTGCCAAATAGTTCACCAAATTGGGTTCAACCTCAAGATATCACCGGGGTCATATGAACCATACAAACATCTAGAAGACAACATTTAAAACCAACTTTGGTCTCTATGAGTGGTTGGTTATGTCATTTGGCCTTACCAATGCATTGACTACCTTTACGAGGTTAATAAATGATATCTTTGGGTTCCACTTGGGATGCTTTGTGGTCATATATCTGGATGACATCTTGATCTTCAATAAACTTTGAATTAAGCATCTACAGCTTGTCCGCGCCAATTTTTTGATCTCCTTCACCAACACTAGCTTTAGGTTAAGAACTAGAAGTCTACTTTTGGACACTAGTGTATCTTATTTGGGTTTCATCCTCAACCAACATGAAGTCCACATAGATCCATATCATATTCAAGCTTTCTTGCAGTAGGAAGCACCCTCTTTAGCTACAACCTTGAAAGGATTTCGTTGGGTTCTATGCTATTATTGAAAGTTCAATAAAGATTTCTCCTAGCTTGCTTGTCCACTACATCAAGTGGCCAACAATGCACAATTTTGTTGGACCTCTGCTACTGCCCAAACCTTCCAATTACCAAGGGAAGTTTTATGATCTTCTTCCTCTAGCTACCAAATCTAGAATAATCCTTTGAGCTAGAATGAGATGCATCATAGTTTGCTATTGGTGCAACTCTTAAGTAGATTGACCATCCAAAGGCTTATCATTCATAAGTGCTTTTCATAGCCAAATTGAATTACAACACTTGCAACAAGGAGTTTTATGCCCTTGTCCAAACATTTAATCAATGTTTCCATTGTATTTTTGGTAAATAGATGATTTCACACAAAGGCCATCACTCTTTGGTTTTATTCAACTCTCAATCTAAAATATGTGATCAGTGACACCTTAAATGGGCCTCCTGCATCCAACAATTTCACTTGGTGGTCTACTATAAGAAGGGCAACTCCGATAGGGTCGTTGATTTACTCAACCACCCTACAACCAATGTTCTCAATCTGTTGAATGTTTGTCTTGCAACATATGAGATATGAAAACGTCTATATTCCAATGATCTAGTGTTTAGGCCAATTGTTCATGCATCACAACATCCTACATAAGTTAATCAAACTTTAATTTCATATTACTTTACCTGTGAAGGCTCATTGCACAAGATTTACATTCCTTGTGGCCCAAATTGTCCCATATTGATTTGCGAGGCTTATGCTTCTTCATACGAGGACACTTTGGCAATTCTAAGATTCTTTAACACCTCCAACACTATTTCTATTGGCCGACAATGTGCAAATGAGAGGAAGATTTCATCAAATGTTGAACTCTTTGTAGCTAGGCCAAACGATCCAATCACAATCTCAACTCATTTTCGTGCTTTCCCATT
>JASDQU010712382.1:0-27429 GCA_032191745.1 Picea mariana | reverse complement strand
GTTTCAATTACAGCCTCAATCCCATCCAGCTGTCAATCGCCTCCACAAGTCATCTTCATTCCACCGACAGATTCCATGTGACTCTTCTGCTCCTCTGGAAATCACACCGAAGTCTCTTCGCATCCTCTGGTAGAAACCATCAATGGTTACTAGCAGTTTCACTGTGTCACGCATCAGTAGCCCTTCGATCAACACTTGATCTGACAGTTCAGATTACATCGCGATTTCGCATATCGCGAAATCGGCATTCTTGTTGCAATGTGTTCTTTGCCTTTTGAATTCATGATCCCCGAAACTCTGATATGGAGCTTATCTGGACTGACTCCTTCTCTTCCCGTGAACAAGGGCTGTGACCACAACCTTATGCATAAGGCACTTTCGTGATTTCGCATATCGAAAATTCATAATTCAGGTTACTTTGTTTTTGTCTTTCCATATTGCGATTCGCGAAACTCCGACACAGAGCTTTTCTTCGCTAGCTCCTTCCTTCACATGACCATAGGCGGTGACCATTGTCTGCACTAAAATTCACTGGGAACTCATGATCTTCATCGACCCTGATCGACGGTCCACGATCTCTATGAATCAATGGTCTAGATTATTTCTTGATCTGACGGTCCAGATTCAATCGCGATTTCTCATATCGTGAAATCGACATTCTTGATGCATTGAGTTCTTTTCCTCTTGAGTTCATGATCTGCAAAACTCCGATACTGACTTGAATCAACGGTCCATATGCGATCTTGACTCAATGGCTATGAATGTGTCGCGATATCGCATATCGCGAAATCGACATTTATGTTGCACTGTTTACTTGCCTTTTCATGTTGCGATCCTTGAAACTCTGCCGACGTCACACATGGATTGACACATGTTGAATACTACCACGTGTCACTCTGATTCGTGACTTACATGTGCCTAAAGTGTTGAATCAGCCTGACATTTGTCATTACCTGGTTTTTCCACATGTCCCTAGCTGACGTGGTCTGTTGTCGTGAGTTGGGTCGACGGTCTAGATCACTTCTTGGTCTGACGATTCAGATTCAATCGCGATTTCGCATATCATGAAATCGAGGTTCTTGATGCATTGGTTTCTTTGCCTCTCCAAGTCGCGATCCCCGAAACTCCGATACGAGCCATAATCAATGGTCTAGATCCATTCTCAATTCAATGGCTGTCATTGCATCGCGACATTGCATATCGCGAAATCGGGGTTCTTGAGGTCAAGTGATTTTGTCATTTCAAAGTCCCGATCCCCGATACTCCATGCAGAGGATCAACGGTCCAGATCTCATTCTCAATTCAATGGTTGCGATTGAATCGCGATATCACATATCGTGAAATCGTGGTTCTTGATGTCAAGTGTTCTTGTCACTTCAAAGTCCCGATCCCCGATACTGACTGGAATTAATGGTCCAGATCAAAGCTTGATCTGACGGCTCAGATTTCATCGCGATTTTGCATATCGCGATTACACTCACTTCTCCTTGTTCTTTAAGGATCATGCAGGTTCTCCTCGATCCAATGGTGGTCGGGTCCTGCGCTTGGATATAACGTCTAAGATCTGTCCTCCTTTTCAGTGCGCTCTTCTTGTCTTCATTTAGATCTGACGGCTCTCGTTCTTTCGGGAATTTTGAATGGATCCAACGATCAGAAATGCTTCTCAAGATTTTACGGGCCTTCAATCATTCGATCAACCTGAACTTATCTTCCTGAATATCACTGCGCTGCTGATCATCGTTGTTGTACTCAAGGCATCATCACTGCTGTACTTTCCATCAATGACAAGCATACGCTTCCTGTAAAACATGCCAAAAATCCTCTGTACATTCTTCCTGTACCTATGCCATCTTCGTTGTTGTACTTTCCATCAATGACAAGCATATGCTACCTGTTAAACATTTTCCAACAGACAAATGCAGGATTTGTCATCACACAAAAGGGAGAAGGAAGAACATAGGATTATATCAACTATTACCCATACCTAAGAGGCCGTGGGATGCAGTGAGCATGGATTTTATATTGGGGCTACCAAGAACGCAAAGAGGATTTGACTCAATCTTTGTGGTGGTATAAAGTTTTTCTAAAATGGCACATTTTATACCATGCCAGAAAACCAGTGACGCAACTCATATTGCGAACCTATTTTTCAAAGAAGTCGCCAGACTTCACGGTTTGTTAAGGAGTGTCGTGTCAGATCGGGATACCAAGCTCGTGGGACACTTCTAGAGAAATTTATGGAAGAAGATGGGGACAAACTTGTTGTTTAGCTCGGCTTATCATCCTCAGACGGATGGACAAACAAAAGTTGTGAACAGAAGCTCGGGAGATTTACTGAGAAGCTTAGTGAATGAACACCACAGTCAATGGGACCACATTCTTCCATAGGCAGAATTCGCTTATAATGACTCATTCAATAGGAGCACAGGGCAGAGTCCATTACAAATTGTGTATGGAATGCATCTGAGAGGATTTTTTGAGTTGAAATATTCAGAACAGAATGAAACAAGAAGTGCTAGTACAGAGGATTTTGCAGAAGCAATAAAAGAGCTTCATAACAGAGTTAAGGAGCGATTGTAGAATTCAAATCAAGAGTACAAGCATAGAGAAGATCAACACAAGAGAGAACTTCAATTTGAAGTTGGTGATCTGATTCTTGCACACCTGAGGAAAGAAAGGTTCCCAAAGGGGACATATAAAAATTTGAAGATGAATAAGCTTGGACCATGCAAGGTCATAAAGAAGTTTGGGGCAAATGCATATGAGATTGAATTACCCGATGGGATCGAAATTTCTCCGATATTCAATGTTACAGATTTGTACCCTTATAGGGATGAAGAAGCAGGAGTGGACAATGAAAAGACAGAGGTTCAGTGGGATAAACAAATTCCTATATATGAAAGGCCACAGGTGGAGAGTATACTTGACAAGAGAGTCAGCAAGAAGACCAGGAGAAAAGAGTATTTTGAATAATTGGTCAAGTGGAAGGGAAATCCAGTTGAAGATGCCAGCTGGGAAGATGAAACATAAATTCAGATTCATGGACAGACCATGCAAGAGCTCATGAACAGGATTTCATGAAAATTTTCAAGCAAGGGAGTATGATGCAGGAGCATCGTAAGCAACAAGCAAGCGTGGAGGTGGAAGACAGTTGGACAAGCGCCAGTACATTTTAGCACGTTGCAAAATCGTTTTGAAATGTTTTGGAAGATTAGGGAGCGGATATAAATGTAGTAGCTGAGGAAGCGTAGTTACATTTATATCAAGACATGTAAATAGATCATGAGCGATTGCTCTCATCTGTCTTAGAAAAAGGCATTTAAGTCTATTTATGATTAAGTAGGTAGAATTGAATATAGATTAGACAATTTAGGAAGTAGGTGGGAAAAACAACTATAGACACCCTCACCTTATATCATTGTATTATTATCAATTGTATCAACTATTGCGAGCATAGAGAGCAGAAGCAGAGAGCTGTGAAAAGAAGAACCCATGTACAAAAGTTATGGATTAATACATGAAGCTTTGATTTAGATTCATGGTGCTATAATTCTTTTTGTGTATATATGTTGAATGTTATGCTTATGGTTGATTACTCTCTCTTATGCATTTACTTTATATGTTGTGAATGCATGATTTCATGTTTTATTTTTGAAGTCTGAGAGAGTGATAGAATGAGTTTCAATTGTTTCTCTACCTGAGTGAGAGTTCTTGCAAGGAGTGCAGAGAAGCTTCCGCAAGGGGTGCGTTGACGGAAATTCAGAGTTCATCTCTGAAAGCTCAGGAGGGATACTATTTTTCTTGTTATCCCCAATTTCTAGGGATAAATAGGAGATCATGTCTCGAGGCCCACAGGTCCTAGACATGGAGTATCGAGAGCAGGATTGACCTAAGCATGGCCTTGGAGGGCCTGTCTTTCTTCTCTTTCATCAGACTTTTCTTGTCAGCAGTAGCAACACCCATCACCATCGTCCTGGGATTGTATCGGAGAAGGCTCTTGCTTCATGAGGTAATTGGTCTAGGTATCATGGTATGTGTCATTTTTTATCATTATAACCTTTAAATATATTCATTTTACTCCTTTTATTTCTGACAACTGCTTGGATCTTACACTGACCCACTTGACCATGGTTGCAGGGATTGACCGGGTGTCTTAGCAAGCCTGTACCCATAGGTTTTTTTTTTCCACCGGGGGGAATTTATGAAGAGCCATCATCCACTCCATCATATTATCACTTTTCATCTTATCTCCCACTCATCTGCCCCATTCCCCTAGTCTGGGCATTAGGATGATCTATTTGTGGGGTTCCACCTTATCTCATGGGAAGAAGGGGCTAAAGGCCCAGAAGGTAAAAGCAACTGGTAAAAGATAAAATCCATAAAAAAATGAAACTCAGAGATGCCTCGCCCAGGGATCCCCGAGAAGGCAATAAAAGGCCTCTCAGCAAGAAACAAGAGGGAGCCAAAGAAAAATAACAAAAACAAGACCTAGCTAAGAGGATAGGGGGTCTCATCACGATCCAGCCTATTATGTTCATGGGTACCTAGCAGAATGACATTGCAACTATTTGGTTACCACACCAGGGCAGTGGCCTTTGGTTGCATGGCCAAGGGAAAGGGGGTCTCATCACAAGCCAGCCTTATCATCTCTGTGAAAGTGCTTGTGGGTAACATTGTCAGCTTTGGTCACCACACCAAGGTAATTTCCTCTAATTAGATCTTGAAATAAGAAGAAAAAGAAAGTAAAGAAAAAGAAAAGAATAAAGGCAATAAAGGGCTTGGAAAGAATTGCGTATGTGACGGGTACAACTTGCCTTCTACAAAGGCACCCACAGGTAACATCATGCATCCCTGTCTTTCACTCTACCTATATGTATGGACATCCCTTGACCACATCACCTCGTTTTACATGGCTTGGATGATACCCTCTGGAAACTTTCCTTTTCTTGTGGATACTCGCCCAATAGGGTATTTGTCTCTTTCTTCGACTTTGTAATTTAGATATTTGTAATATCTTTGAGCTATTGAATGATATATCAGGGGTTTTATGCATATGTTTGATAATACTAATGATTAAATATGATTAACATTGTTATGATCCCTGTGACTAATGAGACCATGGAGGGCAAAGTTTTCAATGTGCAGGACCATGCTCAACAGACAGGTACCATTTGGATCGGTACACGTGGGGAGATGATTAGTTCGAACCTCCATGTGGTTGAAGAGCCCATTAGATGGTTGTTGATACCCATCAGAGGGACAAAGACAAGATAGTGCTTGATCGAGGTATTGCACCTGAGAAGAAGTGGACGTGTCACTATAAGCACTTCGGCAGAGCCCATCTTGGGGGGAATGACCCATTTTCAGTGGAACGTTGGCCTTGGAAGGCTCAGAGCATCCCCATCCTTACCATGATGTCATCCATCTTCATGGTCATGTTTGGAGGTGGATTGGGTAGTAGTGGCACGTGTGGCACCTTGGAGAAGCCCCTAGGGGGCTAACGTTTTGCTCATGGATGACTCATTTTCCCTAAAAGGGGCTTGCGCCTCCCTTGAAGGGGATTTTACCTTTATTACAAATCAGTGAGGGTTTTATTTTGACAATTTAATCTAAAAAAAACTTAATTTTTGGTTTGTAGCCTTGTTGGCTACTTTTAATGACCTAATTTTAATGATGGGTCACAGTACACTATATATTGAGGATGTTTTTCCCTCATTTGGACGTAACACATCACTCACTCTCCTAGTGAGGTCTGATTTTTGTGGCCTATTAGGGTTATTGGCTGATTTGAGGAAGGGGCACTTGTTTGGAGAGGATATTTTTGGCAAACTTATGGTGTTTTTCTTGAAGGAAGGTTTACAACTAGGGTTTGTGTGCTATTTTCTTGATGATTTGTAAGTATTTTTCTCCAAAAATTCTTGACTGAATGGTTGTAGTTTAATTTCTTGCATTCTATTTATATATATACATTGCTGAATCAAAACCCTAGGGGACAAACACACAACTAGTTTGTTGTTTGATGTCCCCTGATAGAAAAACCTTTTAAGCCATTGAAGAAGAAGAAGAGAGCCTAACCATTACTACACTCATCCTGTCGTCTTCCCATAAGCTAGCCATACTTTTAAATTTCTAGAGAAAGAGAACATCCCAGGCCTAGGTTATCTACACCTAGGGTCCTTTTTCTTTTAGGGTTTGATGAAAGAGCCTTGCCTTTGCAACACTCTCCCTCTTTAAACTCTCTTGTCTTGATTTTGCTTGTCTTTGAGCTAGCCGTTTGCCGGGAAGGAGGAGAGAGCACGAGGCCTTGCTTAAGTAACACCGGAGTGAGCCTCTCTCCCCTAGGGTTCTGTTTTCAAGTCCCTACCATTGCAGCACTTTGAAAACTTTCCCTCTTGTCCTTTGAATCTCTTCCCCTTCAAATTGTGCGTCCTTCCCCTTTTGACTCCATAACCCTAGGCATTGATCTTTAGCCTCCAACGTTGAAGTGAAAGTGATTAGAACAACTCTCAAGCTCTTACAAATTGAAACCCTAACTAACAACTAACCTAATAAGGCTGACATCATTATTGGTTGTTCCATCTTGACATGACAAGTGCTCTTTACAAGCAATTAGATGGTGTTTCGAAGCATTTATTGAGTAAGAGATTGATTGGATACACTGTATGTTGCATCATCTTAGCATTTATTGATGAATTAATATTGTTCCATTGTTATATTAATAAACGTTGATTTTGTCAATATTTGTTGCTTATCAGATAGTTACATGAAGTAATAACCCTTTGAATATAGCCTGCATATATTGTTCTATTGTTGTTTTGTTTCGAGCAGCTGTTCTCATTTGGGCATACACTTCATAATTGGCTGATTAGTCGGACTATCTGACCTTGGTGGTAACCTGTGAGGAGGAACTTAAAACCTGACCTTTATATCTTTTCCTCTTCAAAACCATCAGTTACCGGGGATGTCTCCCCTGGGTTAACCCCCCTAAATAGAAAGAACCTCCCCATTGAGGTGACATTAGGTGGGGAAGGTTCCTGTTACACCAGCTTGGCCTCTATCCTCTGGGATTTAACCTAAAATACAAACCATGTGATAACATTTTGGCGTTGTTTCCAGGGAACATTGAGTCAATCTTCCTTAATGACAAACCTTTTCGGTAAGCCTTGCCTCAGAGACTTTATTTTACAAGCTTACCTGGCGACTCCACTAGGGTGTTTTCCCCTTTTCTTTGATGATTTCAAGAAAATCATCTGGAAACTCCACAAATATCTAATGGCGACCCATAGTGGACGTCATTATATACTTTCATCTACTACTATGACCTCCACAAATCCTGTCACCCCTGTAAGTTCTCCCAAATGGTCTCAAAAAGAACTCTTTGGTCCTTTAAGCTTACCTAACACCCAAGGGGGGTTAAATGATCTACCCAAGAAGTTTGAGTCTTGGATACCTATGTTTTCAGGAGAAGATGGATCCTATGGAAACTCTCATTTGACCAATTTTTGTGATGCATTCCAGTTTCACCAATCCAGACAAGAACACCTTGATGTCTTTTTAAGGATCTTTATGAGCTCACTCACCGAAAGTGCCAGAAGATGGATTAACAAATTCCTAAAAGGAAGAATCAAAACTCCTGAAGATCTTGAAAAATCCTTCAAGAAGGATTGGTGTGAAAAAAAAAATGTGGATTCCCTTTACTCTCAATAGATTGTTATTTGCAAAGCCTCTAGCGAGGGAATTGGGGATTTCAATGATAGGTTCAACCTTCTAATCAAGAATATCAGGCATGGTTTCTTAAAAGAAGTTGTCCTCCAACATTACCTGAACTCATTGGAAGGAGTTTCACAATTTACTCTCAAAGATCGGTCACCCTCGACTCTAGAAGAAGAAAAATATTTTTCTTGCTAGATTGAGAGGAACCTTGAATTCGAAGACTACATCCATCAAGTCAATCTCTCATGCAATAATAACCCTTGGGAATCTAGTGACAAGTATATCACCGAAGTTTAACTCAAGATACCAGAGATTCTTAAGGTAGAACTCATGCCTCCCAAAAGGAAATGGAACATGGCTTTCTCAAACACCAACAATGTCTTAAACGTCTTAAAGCAATCAGCTGTTATAAGCAAAATCTGTCCGTAGGGACGGATCTGACCTATCTGGCTGTGAAGCTGGTTACAGCCCCTTTGGTAGCTCAGCATGAGGTAGAGGCTACCCATACCTCAGGTGGTCCTTCACCTGAGGCGGTAAAGAGGGGGAAGAAGAAAGGTGAAAGGAATACAAGAAGTCGTTCTCAGGACCACCCACCCTGGGTGTTATCCTTCCTTAGCTTCATGGATGGACAAAATGGCCTGGGGGGTGAAAATTATGGACAATGGGATTAAAATGAGCTTGCTTATTTTTAGGACAGAGAACTAAATAAAGTGGACAGTGAGTTGTTCACTTCCGTAAAGTGTTGGAAATTCTCCTAGAATGGGTCACCGGGGTAAACCGGTATCCTGGGTAAATAAACAATAAATTCTTTAAGTAAAAGGGTATGAAACAAGGGTGAAAAGGGGGTTTAAAAGCTAGAGCCAAGTACCTTTAAATGGCTATAAATTGCAAACAAAAAACTATTCAAATCTTTCAAGGCAAGGAAACAAGCCCAAAATGGCTCGATACCCCCGGGGGTGACCCGGGAAGTGATCCCGAAAAATTGTTAAATCAAAAAGGGGCTGTAAAAGTGGATGAACATATTTGTAACAAGTTGTTACAGCTATGATATAAGGGAAAGTATACACAACTTCAATTTTGATTCGTGAGAGAAAAGGTGGAGTAATGAAAGGTTGACTTTAAAAGTATTTTATTGGTCAATTTTTGTTTTTATCACATGCCTTGGCCACCACATTGTTTTAAAGGTTATCCCGATCAAGAAAACACATCCCAGAACTATGCCAACCAGTATAAGAAGAGTATTCCTAGCAGTCCATGGTGGTTATGTTGAAGAGTGCCCCATGCAGTTCAGAGAAGTAGGGGTTAGCCACTTCTCGTCACTAGTGATTTCGGGCTCTTAAAGCCGCTTGGATGCAAGAAGGATACCTGCAAAAAGGAAGAGGCTCAGGACCCCCCTAAAGAGGTTTTTTGCTGAGCTTACCCAAGCAGAGTAGTATTCCAACCGAGCTAAGATAATCAACTCCTTGACCGTGTGGTACTGAGGAAAGACCACTCGACTTATACTAACTAGACAACTTCTGAGGGGCTCTTGATGAGGACTCCCTGGCTTTGACTCTTAATATTCTATGAAATTGAAATTGCATAAAATGAAATACCAGACCATCCACGTGGTGAGGGCACGCCTTTCTTTCACAAGTGTGCCTCCTGGTTACTAAAATTGAAATCTATCTTGAAACTATATACATAAAACAAGTAAATAGATAGGTGACATATATGTCATGACTAGATAATATGTGTATGTAAATATCTAAATAATATAATTTTTTTATTTTTATTTTGTATGGGGCGGACCCCTGAATTATTTTCAATTTTCTTTTGGGGCATTTTGCATGTATTTAGCTTGCTGATTTTGCATGGCCCCTTTTTGGGGCAGCCAACTGTAGATTAGTGAGTGAAAAGATGATACAATGAAAATGTAACAAAATTAGATAATTACAACATAACAACTACAACATTTAACCCAAAGGAATGGGTTGAGACTCTTTGCGAATGGCTAAGCCGCCATATGCATGAAAGCCTCAACTAAATCCTTGCATGGGGATTGGAAAGTGTTTGAAATATAAAAGGTGTATCTATTATCTACACAAGTATTAACCAGATTTTTAATATAAATTCACAAGTGAACCATTCAAACTACTTACACAAAATCGAACATATAAACATTGATATGTATATCAGAAATTTTTGGAGTGAGTGCAAGTGATAATTAAAGTGTGTATGAGAGTGATTGGGTAAGATTTATCGATCGAAATGTGTGTTTTTATTCGCTTCCCTACTGGACCCTTTGCCTCAAACAGGTCTCTAGGTGGTCCCTAACCACTTAAGAGAAGCATAATGGGTGACCGAATGTATCCTTGCAGGAAAAGAACGAAATTTTAGTATTTATGTATGGAAAAAATTGAAATAAACATAACAAAAATTTACATATAAGAAGTATATAACAACCAACTAAGATGGTTGTCCCGTGGAGGGAAATTGACCAAAATGATCCATTTTCCTGTTTGGGACAGTAAGGTTAATGGTTAGAAAACATAATAGAAACATACATGAATGAAAAGCTAAAGAAAACAAGTATGGACAGCCAGCTATGAGGTCTATTTAAGGGTTCTCCTAAGGGGCCCTAGGACTCCGAACCACTAGCTAAGGCTGAAAACAATTGAATACTTCAGAAAATCTGCACTAAAACACATTAAACAAATTAAACCAAGTTGTTAGAAAATGAAATTGAGCAAGTTAAACCCAAGGAAGCAACAACAAACACCTAGCTAACCAATCCCTCCTGGAGATAGCTAACATATCAAGCATTTATCCCTACCCCTCAACCCTTAACCAACAAATGACACATCCAACAACTAAAATTCAACAAGTACACACACACAAAGAGTCTTATAAATTTCCGTAGAGCTTTGTTACTATATTCATCCTCTCTTTTTACAATGCCAACCCTCTTATTTATAAAGGAGAGGTGAAGGCTTAGGGTTAGGTCACAAAATACTTGTCACTTTTGGAAAAGTGACAAGTGGACCAACCCTAAAGTATTTTTGTCCTTTTTTACAAAAAGTAACCTAATCCAAAAACGGAACCTTATCCAAAAGGGAATCTTATCTAAAAAGGGGATCAAATCAGATTTGACTTGACCCTTCAATTACATAATAATTACATGCCAAAGTAAATCATGCGAGAGTTTATATTACAAAAAGTCATTTTTCATAAAATGACAAATCTTGATATCTCACATCATCATATGCCTTGCTATTTGTGCCATCCCAAATGCTCTTTGACTTCTGCCATGTTTTGCAGCAATAGGTGATGTGTTTTAAGACAATATCTGACCATCCATGGTTGTCGGATTCACCGGAATGAAGAACCAAGGTGTGGGGGAATTGCTAAGTTGCTTTGGAGGGAAAGGGGACTTTGGGCTTTGGTCATTGTAAGAAGGAAATTCCCATTGTTCAGGCACTTTTCAGACCTGATTATGCCCCCCCTTTGCTGCCTATAAGTTTCCCTATGAGCTGGCTAAAATATGGCTTTGATTTGGGCTTGTTTCAGTAAGAAGACCCCTTGGACCTATACTTTGAGAGGATCTTACTCTGTACCAAATAGTCCCAAATCTATTCTTTACTTTTTCCATGTTGTATCTCTATCCGCTACCTTTCGTTTGGCGCAAATCCGACTCCGGATGAGTGAGATATGGCCCCGGAAAGGTATGTGGATGGAGTCGGCCAATAGATTGATGGAAAGGATTTAAAATTGGGGTGAAATTATAGGTTGGACATCAGAATTGATAGGCTGCTACAGGCCTGTATACCTATAGCTGAAATGGGTTTCCCTCACCGGGCCCAATTTGACCTCGGAGGCCCCCAATTAGCCCTCTTTCTGGTGCATGCTTGTAGGGCCAAATTGAGTCCCTGTCGCTCTGGGACATGTCACTAAAAATATGGACTAACTTTGCTAAGGTGAATGGCATGGGTGTATTCTATACTTCGTCCCAGTCGTTTTGACTATTTACAGGTGAAAATCCGCCTCCGTACCGGGAAGTTATGCAATTAAAAAGTCCAGTGACTCTTGGGGGGGGGAGAAGTTAAATTTTAACATATAGTTTAAACTTTATGTAAATAAAATTTATTAATAATTTAATTAATTTATTATAAGTTTTAGTATTAGTTTTATCAGTTTTGAGGTTTCTAGGCAAAGGAAAAAAAGGTGAGAGTTGGGGTTCAAAGCCCAGGGCTTCTGAGTGACATGCCCAGGCCTACAAACTCCAATAGATAGCTTTACAATTAAAACTTTAAAGGAGCCATGGAGGGTTGGGCCCGGCGCCCAAGAGGGGTTCGAATCCCCTCTCATTTTCATATTTCAGTGCACATACACCCTTAATGAACTCATCCATTAACAATCATACTGAATCAGCAAGCAATCTCATCATTGAAACAGGAAAACAAACACCAATTTCTTCTTGCAAAACCTCAAAACAACCAACAACATATCTTATTGGGTATTTTGGAAATGGCATTAATGGATTACCTGGCTAACTGTTTGGAGATGGTAGCATGGAAGATGGCTGCCCGCTGTTGAGTTATTACTACTATCCAAAACCTCCCTCTGCTTCCATGCACTTCTATTGCAGAGCTTTCCACCCTCTGGCCAAACTGTCCAAATGGCTTGGGAGAGGGGAGAAGGGGGTTTTGTTTTTTTTTCAATTAAAAAAAAAAAACAATTTTCCCCCATTTTGCATGAGGCTACGTGCCCACGCTCTAAATTTCCAATTTTTCTGAAATATTTAATAAAACATTTTATTATTTTTTTAATATTTTTTGGAAATATGTGCAAGTCAAAGTTTGACTTTGACTTTGACTTTGACCTTGCTGTAGCTGACTCAATCCAAAAATGTTGACTGGAGAGACGGAGTCAGAATCGGACGTAAGTTGCATCGTTGGAAATGTCTTGACGAGTACATCAAGAATATTTCATCACCAACTTGAGATAATTCCACCTTAGCCCTCAAATTCGGCCCGGAAAAGTGGCCACTTAAAACCTCTAACTTGCTGGTGGGCCCACATGACATCTAATATTGCGAAAGGTTCCAAATCGCCATACGATATTCAGTCGAGGAAAATGAGGTACCGTCGGAAAGGTATCAACGAGTACTTAGATAAGGTGACAATATATGTTTGTGCTGGGGTCATTTATGACTGTCTTAGTTGTTATGAAAATTTGTCATGCGAGCTGGTGGACCCCTTTTTGCCTAAAATTATTGACCAACTTGTGACAGCTCTAACCGGCAATCCGAAGTTGGAATGAGTCAAATGAGACGTCGTTGGAAAGGTGTATGAGTCTATTACAGTGTGGCATCACTGAATATCTGATTTATAACTCTTTACCCACAAATTTTAAATCATGAATCACTACAACCAATTCGGTGTCCAAAAGTGGTCATAAACTTGCAAAAGCTCGTTCTTACCAACTGGGGGTCGAAACCAAGCACGGGATATACCGTTGGAAAGGTATAACACTTCCCTAAAACATGTATAGGTTTTATTTTCCCTTTGATACCATAATATTAATAGAATCAGACCAATAATCCACGGCTATTGTTTTTGGCCATTCGGGTGACGTCGACTTTGCGTGCCTCGTATGGGGTCATACTGACTCGGAATCAAGCTCATGATAGCTCGTTGAAAATATTGTCCTGATCCCTACCACTTGAAATTGTTGTATTCCCTGAATCAAAAATCCTTGACATGAGGGATAAATTTCATGGGAAGGCCCACAAATCATTGAAAGAAACAAACTGATACTCTTTCAAGGGCAGAGGCCATAGTAATTATGAACCTCGCCACTGTCTTTGACTGGAACCATAGCATCAAGGCGTGTTTATGCAGAAGTAACTATGTAAAACACCATGTTGAGCCCAGAGCATATTTTTGGGTCAACATTCTTGACGTCGGAGGGGAAATGCTTTCCAAAGCATGTCGAACAATGGGATCACCCACGTGATAGGCGGGAATACTTGGTGGAAATTCATACTTTCAAAGTGATCGATTTGGGTGAGGGGGGGAATACAATTGTAGTATAAGGACCATTTTTCACATTAGGGATAACTAAAGAATGAAAGTGTTGCAATAAAGATATACAACAGAATTTATACTGAGATTCACATAAGATAGAAGAATGGGAATAATGAACCGGGTTTTGTTGAGCAATGTGGCCATAGTGACATGGGTCGCTCACCCGGATTATGGCTTAACTGTGAGAATCGAGGCTTAAGGTGAACCTTGTCTCAACACAAAGTCTCATGCATACCTTCGATTCTCGACACACAGACAAACAAACGGGAATTTTTTGAAATCAGTGACCCACCGGAGGAAAACTAGCAAGCAGACCAGTCAAACAAGGGAATAAATAAATATAAAAAACCTGTGGCAGTAGATGCTGAAATAGCAAGTGCTCATAAGTGATGGAACTTTGTAGGAAAACGACCATTGCTTGGAGATATTAGATTGTAAGTGATCAATTGAAGTGCAGTTGCAATCACATAGCTATGTAAGCCATCATGCCATCATGGTTTTCAGCTTCACCAGAGAATGATATGCTATTGCCTTAGATTTTCCTTCCTGACTTTGATGAAATAACAACCAGACTTACACCCATTTAAGATGACTTTAAGACAGAGTTTCCCAAAATGTCAAGTATGGTAAAAGAGATTCTAGGAATCTAGTATTTCCACGCAACTACCCAATAATAAAGACAATATCCTTCATATTGAACACTAGAAAAACCCAAAAGAAGGCAACCTACAACTTAAAATGGAAAATACCAACCCATGGAAAAATCAAAGAAGGGATTATACTCCAAAACTGGAACTAATGAAAAAGGGCTTAAGACTGAAACTATGGGGAAATGTACAAACATGAAAAGGTAACAGTAAATACATAAAAGAAAGATAATCAATAACATTGAATAGATATAAACAAGAAAAGAATGAAAGGTGACTCATGTACAAGATGACGAGGCCTCTCAAGAATAAAAGAACTTCAGGTGACGACCATTCACGGGGAATTGAAGTGGTTCGCCATCCAAGGTTTTTAATCTGAAAGCATTTGTCCCTAAGACCTCGTAGATTGTGTAAGGACCCAACCATAATGAATCAAACTTGCGATGTTTGGATGGGGCCTCATGTGCCTTGTCCCATAATAAAACATCATCTCCTACCTTGTAATTTACCATTGTGGCTCTTTTATCGAAGGAACATTTAACGATGTCTTGCTTCTTTTGGAGGTGTTGGAATGTGTTCTTTCTTACCTCTTCTAATTCGAGGAGTGCATCTAAATGATGTTGTAAGGGTTGGAAATCATCTTCTACCTCAGCAATAGCCAACCTCAAGGTTGGAATTTGTAAGTGAATAAGCAGGATAGTAGGAATGCCATACACCAGAGTGTAAGGACTTTGACCCGTTGCTGTCTTTGGAGTTATACGATCAGCCCATAAAGAAAAGTTTAACTTTGTGTGCCAATCATGCTTGTTATCCTTGACTGTCCTCTTAAGGATCCGAATCATATTTTTATTCATTGATTCGGCTAAACCATTACCTTGGGGGTAATAGGTGGAAGATTGAAAAAGTTGGATGTCGTATGTAACACCAAGGTGTAACATGAAATCATACATGAAAGTTGATCCATTATCAGTTAATATCTCAGCAGGGGTCCCAAAACGGGATAAAATGTTACGTTCAACGAATTCTACCGTCCGTTGACTCGTAGCATTCCTAAGAGCGATTGCTTCAACCCACTTTGTAAAGTAATATGTGGTTGTTAAGATGAATACATGAACAACACTAGATGGCCATGAAATCGGTCTAATAAAGTCCATGCCCCATCTTGCGAAAGGGACTTGGACTTCAATAGGTCTAAGAGGTAAGGCAGCGTTGGCAAGCTTCGCATTTCCGAACAAGTAAATGGGCATCTTTGTGGAGTGAAGGCCAAAAGTAACCTGCATGTAGAACTTTTGCTGCAATGGTTTTAGCTGTAAAGTGACCTCCACAAACCCCGGAATGGCATTGTTCAAGTGTCATTTGGGCTTGATCAGGATTTAAGCATCGTGACAAAACGCCATCAAGGTTTCTTCAGTAAAGTATTTGGCCTTGTAAAACATATCAGACAATTTGTAAATGAAGTGTTCATTTGGATTTAGTATCCATGTTCAGTGGGCACACACCATTGATGAGAAAATATATAATAGGCCGATACCATGGTTGTGAGGCTAACTCAATTTCGTTAACCAATTCTTTGAAAGCGATTAAGTCATCTATTTGAGGTGGTTCAACAATGACCAAGGGATGGGATCGGGTTAACAATCTAGCCAACTCTGTTCCCCTAATGGTTTTCGTTGGCTTAATTTCCAGGTCATACTCTTGCATGCGCATGATCCATTTGGACCACTTACTATGCAATTCTGTCTGATTCAAAGCAGTGACTAAGAGAGAGGTAGGCACAAAAACCTGAACTTTATGGCCTTGGATGTAATGTCGAACTTGTTCCAATGCTTTATGCAAGGAATAGCCATGTTTCTCCAGTGGAGAATAATTCAGTTGGTGGGGTTTCAAATTTTAGCTCACAAAGGCGATTGGCCTAAGATTTTCCTCATGGTCCTTTTGCAACAAGATTGCAAAAATTGTCTCCTCTAACGAATTAGTGTACATGACAAAGTCTTTAGAGGGATCAGGACTAACTAACAGAGGGGAAAAAGAAATGACTTGCTTAATGGATTCAAAAGCCTGTCGGGTAGGGGGGTCCCATTTGAACCAAATGTATTTCTTCATAAGTTGATTTAGAGGTTTAACTACTTGATAAAAATCAGGAATGAAGCATCTCAGGAAATTAAAATTCCCAAATAAAGATTGCATTTCCTTTTTATTGGTAGGTAAGAGAAGCTTTTGGATTGCTACCACTCTCCCAGGATCAACTTTTACACCTTCTTGAGAGATGATGTGACCCAAAAGTTTTCCCTCTATAACACTGAAAATGGTCTTCTTAGTGTTAGCTCCCAAAGTGAATCAGTCACTATGGTTGCATTTTGATTGATAACATCGCTATTGGTAGTTTTCTCCAAAATTTTTTTGAGTTTTTATAGTAGAAAAACTTAGGTTTTAATTTATGTCTTAGAAATAAGATAGTCCATAAAGGTCTTCTCTTTAAATTTTTCATAAAAAGATTTCAACAGCTAACGTGTGTTTTAAAGATGATGGTTAGCTGGTGAAAGCGGTGATTTTCAATAGCTAAGGAGGATTTCTCACGGGTCGTTAGCTGGTGAAAGCAGAGATTTTCAACAGCCAAGGAGCACTTCCCACGGGCCATTAGCTGGTGAAAGCTGGAATCACATGTGTTTTCTCGATGTTTTAAAAATTCAAATGATGACATGCTCACTCCACGTCATGCAATCATTATGATGCGTTGGTGAAAGTGGATAATGATGGTGATTCAGGTTTTGCACGTCTAAATCGGATTGCAAAACGGATCTCGTTCAGAAATGCATGCTTCACGATCATGGCGTTGGAAATGGCGAATTCGTATCCATCATCACAGGTGAGGGAGCAGTACGAATTGTTTAGTGACATCAAATCTACCTATCATTTCCCCAACATGCATCACCCACAAGCGTATGATAAGTTTTCAATGTTGAAAGACAGAGCTGAGTGTTTTCACCAGCGCAAGACCTCGGCCCAAACAATAGTTTGCAGGGTTTTGTGTGCAAAATCGTTTCATGTTTTGAATTGCAGATGGTGAGGAGACGCAGTGGTTCTTTGTTGAGAAAAGAATTGGACAGTCTGTCCTTCCTACAGGCGCATCCAGAAGTGCAAAAACACTTCTCAAATGCAGGTTGCATGGAATATGTCGAAAGGATACAGAATGGCTGTCACCAATCAACAACAGAGGTGTTTGCTAAAACATTTGATGGAAATACAGCCTATGTTGGGTCTTTAGAAATTATTGTGTATGAATCTGTCATCGCTGCAGCGACCATTTTGCCAAGATCAGGCCAGATTTGGTTCAAAACGACAGCCACCAAGAACCTAAATTTCAGAGCATATTTAAAGGAAGAGTTCAGAAATAATGCATGGAAGAAGAGCATGCCAGTTTCCCATTTAGAAGATGAGTGGCAGGATTTGTTTAAGGGCATCCAACTCTACATAACTTCAGAAGGCAAGTACGACAAACTGATGTTATATCATTTCAAGATCTTAGACCATTTACAGGGAAAACTCTCCTAAATCTACCTTTCTTCTTGCACAAGAGCTTAACTAAAGTCTGTAAAAATATTAGAGATGAAACTCTAAGTATGAAGAACACTATTTTCCACTTTGGCCTTATTAAATTGATAATCCTGGAGGAGCTAAGATAGAAAGGAAGGATTTGGCAACATTTTATTTTTTGGGAGGGCTTTGAAGCTCAAACTCAGCCCATGAATGAACAGAAGAGAGCTAGAAAAAGACAATTGACTCCTCAAAGCAACTCGAGGAAAAGGAGAACCCTTCCAGGACCCCCAGAAGATAGGATCTCTGGTGTGAGATCTCACAGGTCAAAGAAAAAATTGGATTTTGAAACTACTACAGAGCAGCCTACAGTAAAGAAAACAAACATCTTAAACCTTCCATACACAGGATCAGAGCCAGAGAAAGAAGATGAGAGACCTTCTATTAAAAGTCCTAAACACTCCATTGAGTTTGCACAGAATTGTGAGACCTTTACTCACACTGAGGAAGGGCAAACATCAAAGAGCACTAAGTCGAAGAAAACACAGAAAATCAAGCAACTCAAAGAAGTGATCGCTCAACAAGAGGTCTTAGAGAGAGTAATAAAGGAAAGATACAAGACTCTGTCTGATAATTTCACAGAAAAAAATGTTGCATTTGAAAAGCTGGCTCATGAAAGTGTCAAGGAAAAGAAGAGGAAAAGGAAAATCACCAAATACTATAAGAGTCTATGGTGGTTAGCAAAGCGCCTTAAAAGGAAGATTAGAAAATTCAAGCAAAAGCAAAAGTCACACCCAGATTTGCAAGTGCTAGCTCAGGTTGCTGTGAACATGCAAGGGGATATAAGTAGAGACACATTGAGGATTTTGATGGAACCACAGTTTTGGAGGTGAAATTTCATTTTGGGCTAAGGAAGAGATTTCACCAACGCACAGGGCAATTTTACAACCAGTTAGCTGGTGAAAGGAAGCGTTTTCACTAGCTAACCAACGAATCAGAAGGCGAGTTAGCTAGTGAAAGCAGAAAAAACATTTTTGAAATATAAGGATGGAGCAGGTCATTTTTCACAAGATGTAAAGAGGTTCCAGAGTATTAAAGGGTTAACAACTTGATCGAAAAATACTCTGCATCAGAGATTCGTGGGAGGTTTTGAGAATCACATGCTAAACTGATCTCCTAAAGTATCGACTATGAACAACTGAAGAAATACAACTGCTAAGACAGGTGCCTTTGCCATGTTTCATGACACCACAGATTCTAGAAGCTGAAGAATACAGATGTCATATTTTGATATTGAAGACAATTCGAATGCTAGTCTAGTCATTAAGTCTTTATTATCGAATTGCTTAGTTTAATTTGAATTGCTATTTTTAGATACAGATCCAAGTTTTTAGGATCTTAAAAACTGATTGTAAAAGGCTATAAATGCCTATCTTTTCTAAGAGACAAGGGTTCAAATTGGGAATATATTTTGGTGTTGTTGTATAGACTCTTATTTACAGAATAAAATTTTAGTTTCCTTTCGTTTTCAATATCAGAAATATCCATGTTTCTCTTCTTGTACATTGTTTCAGTTTATCTTAGCTTATGAAGACTATTATCTCTTTATTGATCTCATAGACTTGAATTAAAGGATTTCTTTATATCTTTCATTAAGCCCTACATTCAGTTGTATTTGGCAATCAAGAATAGTGTTATTCATCCTCTCCTTTCAATTTACTTGATCTGATTATTGTTTCCTGAAACCATTGTTTCTTTAGATGTATGATGAGTTGTCTATTACACTGATCATTAAAGACCCCATTGTCCCAAGCATATCTACACATTATTTTTAAGTTACCAAGCATCCTTAGTCTACAATCCTGAGGAGTTTCTTGGAGTGATAACAAATTGGCGCCGTTGCCGGGGAGACGAAATTTAAGTTCTTCTTTCCTAGGATACGACACAAAGATGATCTTTGATGATAGACAAATATTAGACATTTTTAGTTGGTTGTAATTATCTATCTAGCGACTCCACAAGTTCATCCTGGATCCTAAGAGGATCAGTACTAGGGTGAATCCTCAAGAATCACATATCACACCAGTGTCCAATCCATAACTAATTCTCAGGAAAGGAAAGACAATTCAGGGTCAAGATTCAAGATCACATACAGAAGGTAATCCTCTTTTCAGTTTTGGAAAATCTACTACAGAAAAATTTGAGTTATTTTCAAAGACCATTGATGAAAAAACAGCTATAAATACTGTAGAAGAACAAACTCCTTTTGATCAACAGGAAAATACTAATGATGATAAATTGATAGATTTAAATTTGATTGAAAAAAAATCCAAGACTTTAGAAAGAAGCCACAGTTCTTCTTCCCTTGAGTCTTTTCATTCTCGGCAACAAGAAGATCATTTGAGCATTTATATTAGCCTCCTTGATGTTGAACATCTCCTCCAAGAGCTATCTGCTAAAGGTGAAGGAAATTTAGCTGGACAGCTTGCAAAATTTTACAGAGCCTCTTATCGGACCTCTTTCCCATTAGAAGATTCACCTCTTTCGCATTCCTCCAGTGTTGAAGACTCGAAAAAGAAACCATCACCTTTCTCACCCTTGATAGTTATGGCTGCACCACCTCCTTTGACGAAGATGCAACAAATCCTAGCTGCTAGGTATGCACCACTTATATTGCCAAACCCAATATCAGCCATGCCAATGGGAGACTATCAAAAATATATGCCCAAATTCACAGGCGAAGGCGATGTGTCTACTGAAGAACATATTGAGGCTTTCTACAGTTATGCTAAAAACCTTAATATTGAAGAAGAAGATGTTTGGACATGAGTCTTTGTCCAAATCCTAGATGGCCATGCTAGGAAATGGTTCAAAGAATTCCCTGCTGGTTCCATAGCTGGAATCAAGCAATTGGATGAGACCTTTTTGAAACATTGGGGTGACAGAAGAGATTTTTTCTACTATATCACAGAATTCAGAAACCTAAGGAAACAAAATAGTGAATCAGTCTCTGATTTCACTAAAAGATTTAACCGGATGTATGGTAAAATACCAGTAGAGATAAAACCTTCAGATGCTTCTGCCAAGATCACATATTCTGATGCTTTTGACTCAGATTTCTATTTATTGTTAATAGAAAGGAGGTCACCAACATTATCTCTCATGCAAGATGCTTCCCTTGAGGTGGAATCAAATATTCTAGCCTCCCAGAAGTGGAAAGGAGATTCTGATAGGAGAAGGCCAAGGAATGAGGCTTCCTCTTCATCAAGTGTTGATCCAAAGTTGGATAAAATGGCTAAGATGATAGAGTCTCTAACATCTGAGATATCAAAGCTTAATATTGAAAATAAGCAGCCTGTGAAGGGAAGAGGCACTTATGATTCTGCAGGCAGGAACCCAAATCAAAATCCCAACAACTTCAGAAGAAATAATCGACCAACTCAGATCTTCCAAAGAGAAAAGAATCCTACTGAAGATCAAAGAATAAAGGTCCCTCTTCAAAATGTTGTGATGGATGAAAATGAGGGTGAATATCAAAAAGGTGGAGAAGATAACATTCATTGTGTTGGAGAAGAGACAGGGAGATCTTATCTAACACAACACGACTATGAGGAAGCATTGATGACCTAACAAACAAAAGATAATCTTATTGATGATGGAATTTTCACGACAGAAGATAAGAACAGATATAACCTCCGATCTAAATCCAATACTGCCCAATAGAATGCACCAGCCTCTCCCGAACAATGTTCGCTACAAGATCCTAAAGACTTGGTGATATCAGCCAGCGAACAACCCCAGTATAATGTAGCCAGCGAACAAGATCCTAAATATGTCAACTTAGCCTCACATTTGACTGAAAAACAAAGGGATGATTATGGAGAATTGCTAAAGGAGTTTGCGGACATTTTCGCTTGGCAGTATGATGACTTGGAGACTTTTGACACAAAGGTAATTCAACATACAATTCTTTTGAATGAAGACACCAAACCATTCAGGAAGAAGCTTAGATCCGTCAATCCTTTGTTGTTTCCTACAATGGAAAGGGAAATTAAAAAACTATTGTATGCTTGCATCATCATTCCTCTCAGATATTCAGAATGGATTGTGAATATCGTACCGGTAAGGAAGAAGAATGGGAGATCAAAATCTGCGTTGACTTCAGAAATTTGAATAAGTGCTCTAGGAAGGACAACTACCCTCTGCCTAAAATGGAGCATATTTTGCAGAAGGTGTCAGGATCAAAGGTGATGTCTTTTATTGATGGGTTTTCCAGATACAACCAGATTGTTGTCCATCCGGATGATAAAGAAAATACTTCTTTTACTACTCCATGGGGTATGTTTATGTACGAGAAGATGCCCTTTGGATTTATGAATGCAGGAGTGACATTCCAAAGGGCGATGGATATTTCTTTCGTTGGAGAGAAAGATAATTTTGTCCCGATATATCTCGATGATATCACTCTTTTCTCGAGCAGCCATGAACTTCATTTGCAACACTTAAAAAGGACATTTCTAAAATGTCGGAGGTATGGCATTTATCTTAATCCAAAAAAATCAAATTTTGCACTTAAGGAAGGGAAATTACTTGGACATATTGTTTCAGCTGATGGGGTAA
The DNA here is from genome assembly GCA_032191745.1 of Picea mariana. Taxonomy (NCBI): domain Eukaryota; kingdom Viridiplantae; phylum Streptophyta; class Pinopsida; order Pinales; family Pinaceae; genus Picea; species Picea mariana. The sequence goes on along the minus strand of JASDQU010712382.1, from coordinate 4,847 downwards.
AAATTGATCCAAAAAGGGTAGAAGCAATTAAAAATATGTCTCTTCCTAGATCAAAGAAGGACATTCAGTCTTTCCTTGGGACTATAAACTTTATCAGAAGGTTTATAGTAAACTTTGCAGAACTCACAAAGCATATTACTGCTATGCTAAGAAAGGAATCTGAGGTAAAATGGACTGAAGCATCTAGACACTCATTCAATGTTATCAAGGAAGCCATCACAACAGCCCCTGTTTTGATCATCCCCGATTTCTCCAAGGTATTTTACATTTTTTCATTTTCTTCAAGAGATATAATTGCAGCAGTACTCTTGAAGACAAATTCCAATGAACAGGAGTAGCTGGTTGCCTTCTTCAGTAAGGTCTTGAGGGACGCAGAGGTAAAGGATGAATTGTTGGAGAAACAAGCATATGCACTTATCAAGTCATTGGAATCTTTTAGAGTTTACATCCTTCAGGAAAAGGTAATAGCTTTCGTTCCCTCCAGTTCAGCTAAAGATGTGCTTATACAACCCGACATAGATGGAAAGAGGAGTAAGTGGATACCAAAGTTGATTGAATTTGATGTTGAAACTAAACCAACGAAACTTGTGAAGGGTCAGGGCCTTGCCAAACTTCTGGCAGAAGAAAATTGTAGGTTGCTCGAAATAAATTTGGTAAGTATTAATGCAGATAATGTTCAGCCTTCATAGGATAAAGAAGGTGAGGAAATACAGGTCTCATCTCACCTAGCTGATTGCAAATGGTACAGTCACATTATTCATTTTCTGTGAACTTTATCAGTCCCATCAGATTTGACAAAAACACAAGGAAGGGCTTTGAAGCTCAAAGCCATAAATTTCTGCATCAATGGAAACTTATTGTTCTGGAAAAATCCAATAGTTTTATTGTTGAGATGCATAAACCAAGAATAAGAAGCTAAGGTCATGATTGAATTCCAAAATAGTGAATGTGGGGGACTTCACTATTGGAAAACCACTGCACATAAAATCTTAAGATCTAGTTACTACTGGCCATCCTTATTTTTCAGATGTGTGTGATTTTGTGAGAACATGTGACAAGTGTCAAAGATTTGAAGGCAAACAACAACTGAAATCTCTTCCCCTCAAACCTATAGTGGTCACAGGTCCTTTTCAGCAATGGGGCTTGGACTTCATAGGTGAAATTCACCCGCCTTCTAGTGGTTAGCACCAGTGGATCCTTGTTGCCACTAATTACTTTACAAAGTGGATTGAGGCTATTCCCACCCGGAACGCCAATCATACTGTGATCATAAAGTTTCTGCAAGAAAACATATTTGCCAGATTTGGTTGCCCTAAGAGAATAGTCACTGATAATGATGTTGCATTCAAAGATAAACACTTGGTGAAATTATGTGAAAAGCTGGGAATTCAGCTGGTACATTCCACTGCTTACTATCCACAAGGGAATGGCTTAGCTGAGTCATCAAACAAGAGTTTAGTCAGAATTATAAAGAAGTTTCTTGAACAAAATACCAGAGGTTGGGATTCCAAGATGAAGTTTTCTTTGTGGGCTGATAGGGTTACATGTAATAAATCAATCGGTACATCTCCTTTCAAGTTGATATATGGTACTGAATCCATATTTCCTATTTAACTTGCGCTGCCGGTTGCAAAGTTTTTACAAGAAACCGATTCTGAACCAAGTGATTTGACTCAGAGAATGCATAATTTGGTAGAGCTACAGCAAGATAGAGAGTAGCTTTTGGAAAGAATAGAATTACATCAAGAAAAAATCAAGGAGATCTTCGACAAGAAAGTCAAATCAAATGTCTTCAAAACAAGGGAATTAGTCTTAAAGTGGGATGAAGAAAGGCAAGAGAAGGGGAAACATGACAAATTTGAGGCTCTTTATACAGGTCCTTTTGTCATAACAACGGTTCAGCAGAACAATACCTTTGTTCTCCAAAATCTTTCAGGCGAGGAAGTAGCAGGTGGCCCTTTCAACGGGCGCTTTCTAAAGAACTATTTTTCATAAGGATTTTTCTTAAAAGCCTTGTTCTACTTGTACATATTCTTTTTTAGTTCTATTTTCTTTGTTTCTATCACTTGAATAACTCCATGCCCAATGGTACTAGCAAAATTATTTTTCAGATTTCTTTTTAAAAAAAATTGTAATAAGGCTACTGAGTCTAGCTAGGTTCTTGGTCACCTCTGTTATAACCCTAAAATGCACCATACAGGTTTACCTGGCATCAGGCCAACTCATGCCTCTTCCTAGCCAAAGCCATGCTGAACAAATCCTCAAAAAACCATTTAAAACAAGCGACCCGCGCCCTAACTTCTCACTGGGCGCGGGCAACCGCTTGCTGTCCTTTTATTGCACGCGGGCATCCGTGGGCTAACCCAAAACAGCCCGCGGGTACCTAACAAAGCAAAAAATCAGGAAAGTTTCCGCCGAGACACGAGGCTTTTTGTCAGTTAACTAGAACTCTTCGCCATGCATGGCCGAGAGTTCGCCTAAAACCCTAGCTCCTTCTAGCCTATAAAAGGAGGGGTAGGGGTACTATTCAAAGAAGGAAAAATCATAGCAAAGAAACTCTGTCAAATTGCCAAGCCAGTTTTGTCCCAACCCTTTAGCCTTGCCTCAAGATTTAGGAGAAACTCAAGAAGAAACAGTTGGAGGACAAAAAGAAGAGGAAGAGCCCAGGATCAGGATCGTGGAACGGTGACCGGCCTCAGAAATCATTGTAAGTTGGTTTATATTGAAGCTAATGAAAAAGATACTTTTCCCGTCCCGAATACATGAGTCTTGTCTATGTTATTTGATTTGTGTTTTATCTCTAACCCTATAATAGATAAGTAGCATGCATGCATAGTATTGTTTTGATTGCAGGAAGCTTTGTGGAAGGAGCAGCAGCAGCAAAAGGACAAGAAGCTCAACGGAGGATCTACTTCAGCCGTCGGAAAAAGGTTGGTTTATTCTTCTCTTGTGTGTATGTGAAAAAAGGGGGTTTCAGATTCAGGTAGAAGGTTAAAAGTTAAGTCTTGAGGGTCATGATCTGCATATAAGCTTAGAGCCCTAGCTTATTAGTCCGTAGGGTAGAATACCCCACAAAAGAATTGGCGACTCCACTGGGGATATCTTACTCTTAGGGTTTCCGGGTTTGGTGAAATATCTTTTGGTAGTTCAAAGAATTAAGTTTCTGTTTCTTTTCTTATTTTTGTTTTCTGTTAGTCGAAAGCTAGCAGGGAACCTGGTCATCAATACCAGTTTTCCTTGACGGACGCTCGACAATTCTTTTCGGGACACACAGAGGTACCCGCGGCCTGCAGAAGCCCTGCCCGCGGGTGACCCGCGCCCTAACCTTCTACAGCACGCGGATATCCGCGTCCTGTAGTGGTTTCAATAGCATGTAGCAACCAGGAAGTTTAAGAGGCAGTCCCCTCTTCCCCTGTCAGAAGTTTATCTTCTCAGGGGGCTTTCTGGATCCTGTCTGGGTCTGAATTGGTTTATAGTCTTGTGTTTTAGTCTTTCTTGTGGTGTGTTTCTTCACATTGGTTTTTCTTTTTGCAAATTTATTTTTTCTGTTAAAGTGATAGCATCTCAGTCTGTCAGAGACTTTGTTTGTCAGTACCAGAAGCCTTTTTCAGGACTAGATTGTCTGTGTATCATTTTTTCTCAGTATTTGGACATACCCGCGGCCTACTTAGGCTTAGCCCGCGGATACCCGCGCTCTGTAGTGGAATAGCATGTGGGTACACGCGTGTTGTCTTGGTGACAGTCGCGGGTCTGTTAGGTGGTTTTTCAGTTTGGGTGGGGCAGTCATCCCCCCCTGTGGTGAGAAGAGCTCCTCTCAGAGGTTTAGAGTCTGAGGCTGCACAGTCAGCAGGTTAGGGCATTTCTTCCTTAGCTTGTGCTTGGTATTTGATTTTTTTTGATAGAAAAGACAAAAGTGAAAAAATATTTATTTCATGGCTTTTAGGCAAGTGTAGGAATTGGCGTTGATTGAGATTGCTTGGTTGCATTTTCATGCTCTGATTCTGTTTGTGATCTGCGCTCTAAGCCAGATTTTTTCTTTTTATTTCTCTTGGTTTTGAACTTGTCATCGTTTTTCCTTGTTGTGTGATTTTACAACGAAATAAAAAACAAATCTTTTGCTTCATTTTTCTTCTTGATTTGAAAATTGGTTGTTGCATCAGTAGCTAGGAAAGAAGTTCTTTTGCATAAGTTTTTGCGGTGCATGTCTAGTATAAGTAGCTCGCAGATCTGAGTGAAAATTCTCTTCATTTACTGCACAAAATCTTAGTAAATCTGAAAAAGAAAAGAAGTCTTTTCATTGAAAAGTTGTTGGTTTTGCATTCTAGAAAAAGTTTGTTTTCAACATTTCTGTGCATTTTGCTTTGAGTCTGTTTTACACACCATCAGTTTCACATCTGCACCTTGAGATTTAAAAAGCCCACTAAAAGCAACGCTTAATAAAATCAAGTAGACTTTTCTGTTTGTAGGGTGCACACATTAGCTCAGGATAGGGCCTTGGAATAGGTTGGAGAGTAAATTCTCCAAGGCCACCCAAACCAAACATTGGAGTCTGTCATTAGGGAGTGTAGAAGCCTGGTTACAGAAATTTATTCAGGACCCCCCTCTAACACAGGGGTTAAACACGAGGTCGCATAAGGAAAGGCAACGGAGATAACCCCTCCAAAGCTGGCCCAAGCGTTGCGGAGAACACATATAGAGGATTTGTTAAAGGATTCCGTCGTTAGCATTTGCCACGGAGCTTCATGGGTCTCGAATCCGTTCGAGGTCCTCAGTCGTCTTCTGGAACACTTGCTCTCGATACCCTTGACAGGTTTCGGGCTTGATACCCTGCTCATTGTGGTCTTTCG
>JASDQU010712378.1:4851-16994 GCA_032191745.1 Picea mariana | reverse complement strand
AATACAAAGCTTGATTAGTAGCAAAAGGATATTCCCAAGTAGAGGGAGTTGACTTTGGTGAAATTTTTGTATCCTGCTACAAAGTTATCTTCTATTAGATTTGTTTTATCTATTGCTACTATGTTGGGTTTTGAAGTAGAATAGATGGATGTGAAGACAACATTCCTACATGGGGATCTAGAAGAAGAAATCTACATGAAGAGGCCATAAGGGTTTGTTGTGAAGGGAAAGAAAGAGCTAGTATGCAAGATGAAAAAGTCCTTGTATGGGTTAAAACAATCACCAAGGATGTGGTATAATTTTTTTTATACTTATATGTTGGGACTTGGCTTCCCAAGGAGCAAAGTGGATCACTGTGTGTATTTCAACTTAATCAATGATTATCTTATTTATTTGGTCTTGTATGTGGATGATATTTTGTTGATAGGAAATGAAAATAATATTATGAAGGATGTGAAAACTCAGTTGTCCTCTAAGTTTGACATGAAGGATATTGGCGATGAAAATTTCATTTTGGGAATGGAAATTAAAAGATATCGAGAAAACATGAAACTCTAGTTAAATCAAAGGAAATATGTCAAGACAATATTGTAGAGGTTTAATATGTAAGAATGTAAATTGGTCAGGGTCCCTATTCCTAAAAGTGCAAAGTTATTTGTGAATCAATGTCCCAAGACACAGGAAGTGGAAGAGGACATGCCCCATGTTCTATATGCGAGTGCAGTTGGAAGTTTGATCTATGCAATGATCTATACTACACCGTACAATGCACATTCAATGGTAGTTTTGAACAAGTATATGTCAAAACCAGGGAAGAAGCATTGGACAATAGTAAAGAGGGTTTTTAGGTATTTGCATGGCACTATTAGTTATGGATAGTGCTATCAAGGAATACCAGGATTGGACAAAGTGTTGGACATACATGGATTTGTTGATGCAGACTGGGATGGAGATATGGATTGTAGAAGATATGCAAGTTCGTATGTGTTTAACCTATTCAAATGAGAAAAATACAGTATATAGTGGCACTCTCAACTACATAAGCTAAATATATGGAAACCACTCATGCAAGAAATGAAGCATTATTGTTACAGAGATTATGTTCAGCTATTGGGATGGTACAACAATATGTAAGGATAGATTGTGACACACATAGTGTAATCTTCCTAGCGAAGAACTCGACTTATCATTCAAATACAAATCATATTGATGTTCAATATCACTTTGTGAGAGACATGGTTGAAGAAAAGATGATGTTGCTGATGAAGGTGGACACTTTGAAGAATGTTGCAGATTCATTAACAAAATCTATGAGCACTAATAAGTTCTCTTGGTGTAGAGGATCTATGGACATTACTTCCCTATATTGTTGACTATGTAACCTTGTAACCCCCTATATGCAAAGAAAACAAGAAGTGGGAGAATGACGGGTATGTGTTATATTCTTTGCATCTGAGGTTTTGTAGGGGGTAGCTAGCCCCCCCCTTCCCTAGGGGGTCATAGGGGGGTAGAGCCCTCCTATTGAGGGGGTTAAGGGACAACGTCCCTGGAAAAATGGCGTTTTTGCATATATTTTGGCATTTTTCTGGCACATGGTTTTCATCGATGGTTTTCTAATTCTGGTTAAGGAATTGGGGTTGTTGACTAATCTGGTTCAATTGATTAGGGGTTTGGATTTCGTAGGATCACACACACACACACATATATTCTATCGTAAACAATGAAGTGATGATGAATAGAATATTAGAAGTGCGACTCTAAACAAGTTGTTGGTTTTCCCGGTTTGGGTTTCCAAGGTAAAAATATCTATGTAATGTGTGTGTGCCATAGTATCTTTTCTATTTTATCAAGAATCTGTTTGTAGTAATTAATTGTAGAAGGTTAAAATCTACATATATTTCGTGAAGGTCAAGCCATTAAGTGAGTCCTAAATCTAATTTCCTGGAAGCCTCAGGAACCTCCATCAACCAAGATAAGTCACAAATTTTCATTTTCAATACTCCTATTGCTATTCAAATTAATATTTCTAGAATCCTCAACTTCCAGTGAATCTCCCTTCCATCAAAATATATGGGAGCTCCATTTGTGGAAAATGCTCTCTAAAATTCTACTTGGGAGGACCTCCTAGTAAGGATCGAGGATAAATTGGCCAATTGGACTTTTTCTCTACCTAAACACCCCAGGTTGTCTGGTCTTACTCAATTATGTTATGCAAGTGATGCCTCTTTACTTGTTTTCATCCTTGGCATCTCCCAAATTCATTCTAAAAGTAGTACATTCAACCTTCAAAGATATTTTCTATGGGGGGGATCCAAAAAGGAAAATAAATGGGCCTTGGTGACATGGGAAAAAGTTTGTCAACCCAAACTGGTAGGGGGATTAGGGCTTTGATATTTTAAAAATATCATCTTGGTACTTGGGGCAAAAAATTGGTGGAGACGACTCCACAACAAGGATGGTTTATGAGGAAAAATATGGAGAACAAAGTACAACCCGCTTTCAAAAGACCAAAATTTAATTGTCTTGGAGGGAAACGTCATTGATTCTCTAATATGGAATGCTTCTTGGAGAAACAAACACATCATTTAGAAGCATTGTTTCTAGGAGGCTAGGAACGAACACCACACCATGTTTTGGGAAGATTCATGGAAGCAACTTCCTACATGGAGAGATAGAGTGAATTTACAAAATCTAAGAGATTCCATGTTAAACCAGGACAAAAAATGGATAGCCCAATATTGGTCCTCAGTGACTGAGTATGGCCAATGGAGATCATGGATTCCTATAGATAATTGGCTCCCCCTCCTAGATGATATGGACTGGGAAGAATTCTGTCAGGACTTAATGACAAGGTAAATCCAATTTCATGAAGAACCAAACAAGCTTCGATGGGTCTACAAACCAAGAGGGTGTTTCATCCTCAAAGAATCCTATAGCCTCACAACAGGACAACAAAATCATCCTCAACAGGGAATTTGAGAAAAAGTATGGAATAAAAACCTATGGCCCAGTATCTTAATCTTCCTCTAGCTATTGGTGAAGGGTAAAATCCTAACATAGGGTTCCATCGGCCTGCATTCTTTCATCTTTGCCACTAAGTTGGGGAATCAATAGAGAATCTTCTCAACTCTTTCACATTACCATAGGCATTATGGGACCACCGAACATTGGATAGGAACAAGGAAAGCCTAAATAAAATGATTGAGTAGTGTAGATTAACTGACTTTACCAATCCAATGACTTTACCAATCCAATCGTGAATAGAGCTTGAAAACTCTTCCCTAGATTCCTTCTATGGAAAATATAGAAGGAAATAAATGATCAATCCTTCACAAATGAAAGCAAGCAAATGACTAGAATATGAGATCAAGTAAAGAATGATTTTCAAGAAATAGTCCTAATTTCAACTTGGACAGATGAAGACTAGAAATGCATAATTTTATTAGAATAGAAAATTTCCTTTCATAATTATGTAATATAATTTGATACATTAACTTAAAAAATAATTTTATATTTTATTCTAATATATTAGAAATTGAAATGTATTTATTTTACATTAAAAACATTTAAATTAAAATATTAACACCCTCTTAACCATTGAACCAAAACCTATTCTCTGAAACACTTGCACATACCATCTATGAAACGGATATTTTGGATTCACTCAATGAATGAGAAAAATATTTTGGATTCATTGTGTTCGTTGGGCAACCAACGAATCCAAACACAATCTTGGTCCATGTCTCGTTTTCTTTTGTTTACTTATGTAACTGTTCATATGAAACTTCCTCCCCTCAAAGTGCCACACCATGCAATTTGTTTTGTTTCGGAATATTCCTTTTAGACTCCTTCCTGTAATGTAATGGTCCACCCACTCCATAGGGGTCCGCTATGGTCCTATTTGTCTACAAAATAGAGTGAAGTTTGCACCTGTCAGTAGTAGTAATTGCACGGTAAGCAGGGCTTTATGGCACCACCAGTGACCAAGAGCAGTGCATGCATGAAGGTAAAGTGGGGGAACAATTCTGAAAATAATTCATCTACTTCCTCTTCAAAAACCCAACGTACTTTTACACATTGCAGGAAAGTTTACTTTGCATGATAAAAAAAACTCAAGTCCCTCCAGGGACAGATGGATCTTACAGAGGATTTAACTGCGATGAAAACAAAAAACCCATTCGCTCGATTCTTCAGCGTGTGAAAGATAATGATACACGAGGAAACAATCCCTCCAAGCTCACATTGGATAATCTAATTTGTACGTTGGGTTGGTTGTTGAAACATCTACAGACAACTGTGAGATGTGTGTGTATTTTCATATGGTGGTCCCATGCTGGAGGTAGTGGTTGTTCCTGCAGTTAGGTGGCTTTCACAAGATTCAATGTATCTCCTCTGCAATATATTTCCATAACATCAATATCACAGCAATTTAATGTTTGAGAGCTTTACTTCCATCCCAAACCATGGAGAGCAAAGCAGAGCTCTGAGTATTTCTGTCTGCTTCTTAGGCTTTGCTGTTTCAAACACCACAGCTCTGAGCATATTCTCTACAATTTTTTAGTTGGGTGCTTTGAGTATTTCTGTCTGCTTCTTAGCCTCTGGTGTTTCAAACACAAACACCAAAGCTCTGTGCATATTCTCTAGAATTTTTGAGTTGGGTTTGAGTCAGGTTTTTACCGTTCATCGATATGTTTTCTCTGCAAAGAATATCCCCTATTCTGAAGCTTTTAACCAACCTCTTAGAAGTTTTGTGCTATTCTCTGGGGGCGTTGTTTGACATAAGAACCGATAGATTCAACCAGTTTTTTTGCTAATGAGGCTTTTAGTTCGACGTAAATGGAGGTCGCTGTGTTTTTCTATCGCTGCCATTGTGCTGACTTATTCGGCATCAATGGCCATCACTATTTCTGCATAATAAGATCTGTTAGAATGGTATTTGGGATTCTATATGGTATTTGGGTCAAATATCTGATGAACAGGAACTTCAACGGCCTGTGCAGGCTGCCCAGGCTGCCCATTGCTTCAGATCTGTCGAAGTTACAGGAGAAGCTCTATATGGGAACGGTGAATAAAATGTTACAGGCAGAAAATATTGTTGCATGACTCCGACGTTGAACACCGTCATTTTCATCCATTTCTTGCTATCATTATCTTTGCTTTGGATGTCTGTACATTAATAAATTTATTATATGTGGAGAGGAGAGTGCTATACTCAATGGAGAACGTGGCCTGTGCAACTTACAGAGATGCGGTTTCACAAAAAAAAGTGAAAGTTGTAACCCCTGGGGTTATTGTTATGGATTTAATGTTTTAAATTGCTCCATGAACGTCAAGAATTGCTCCTTTTTTATACATGATTGTTTTACCTATTAACTTAAAACTCCCAAATTGCTCATCTCTTTTGTTTGTTACAGAGGATAAATATTATACTTCTTGGCATTCTTTTTTAAAATATAAAGACAAGATGATGATGATGATGATGATGATTAATGTCCACTAACACTGAATTGGTCTATCTTACCTTAAGAGTATAAGTGATTACTTGCCATTTTTTAGAATTTTGTTTATGTTCTCCAAAAGCATTAAGAGAATCTTTCCAAGATCCCCATAGTTTTGTTGAGTTAAGAGGTTAGGAAGGAGGTTGGTAGTGGCAAATATTTTGAAAATGAGATCTAATCTTGGTATAGGCTGGACAATCTAAGAGAAAGTGTTTTTCATCTTGAACCTTCTTAGTGTCACAAAGGTGACACACTTTTTCATCCCATGACGTTTTAGGAATTGAACAACGCCCAGTTTCACTATGGAGCTCGTGAGAATTCTCGTGAGAATTTGTTCTTATCTTAGTAATGCTTATTTTTTTCTTTACACTTGTCAAAACAAATAGATAATTTTGATCTTCTAGATTACGGTTGATTACATCCTTATAATACCTTAACTTTCTTTTTTCCTTAAACTCTTTATCACACCATATTTTTAATAGTATCTTTATTCTACAAAATGGTGTCTTCCAAGATTCCCCAATACTTTATCCAACACTGGGCATCTTTATGCCATCCTCGCTTGAGTCTATGGTGGTTACGACTCGATTTTGAAGCAATTTTAGGAAGCTTGTTGTCTTCCATGTTGTTTAACTTGTTCTTATACATTAGGTATCTAGTCATAGCCATGGTCTCAATGGGGGAGAGGTTTGCTTCTAAGAGGAGGATGGGATATGGTGCATTTCCTTTAATTTTGAGATTATAGGTTATAAAATTATTTTGTATACAACCCCATACTTCACATCCATAAAAAATAACATGTGTAACGAGAGTCTCAAATAAGAGTTTCTTCTTATCCCAAATCCAAATATCGGCTGAACTACAATTGTTTTCAATCCCATAATAAGCTTTCCATCCCCCAATAATTCTTTTCTCAATGTTATAATTCTAGTTGAGCTTGTGGTGAATATCAATTCCAAAATATTTGTATGAAGTCACTTCCTCCAAGTTGTTGTTGTCATATACAAATGTATCATAAGTGATTTTATTGTATTTAATAATCATAACCTTAGTCTTATCAGTATTAACAATCATACCCATATTGGAGAAAAAATCCTTGAGGAATCTTAGTTGGTTTTCAAGATCATGGGGACTCCTTTCCATAAGAACGATATCATCAACATAAAGAAGAAGATTCATGACTATACCAATGAGAGTAGGGCCGACACAACCTACTTTTTCCAAACAATCTTCTAACTTGTCAATGTATATGCCAAAAAGGGTAGGGGACAAGGGACAACCTTGTTTGACTCTAATATCTCAGTTAATCTCTTTCGACCAGCCCTCATTGTTTTTAAACTTAGCAATAACATTTTCATACATCCTTATTGCAACAACCCTCAACTTGAGAGGCACTTTTATCTCTTCCAACCTATTCCAAAGGTTTTTCCTAGGAACCATGTCAAAAGCTTTTCTAAAGTCAACAAAACAACATAAAAGATTGGTTTTAGTATTGCATAACTCCTCTGCAATGATCCTAAAGGTAACAATATGGTCCATAGTTGAATGATATCTCCTAAACCTGGCATGGCCTTTAGCTCTTTTACCGTCATTTTCTAGCCAAAGGCTAATATTCTTTTCCAAAATAATTCCATAAAGCTTGGTTGAAATTGGGCTAATCATAATGGTCCTATAATTATAGGGAATGTTTCTATCTCCATTTTTTTAAATAGGAACAATGAAAATAGGAACAATGAAGCTTTGCGTCCAGGGTTTAGGGAAACCCTGCTTGACTTCTAAATTAAAGAGCTTGTGTATGTGAGGGATAAGGATAGACCCTCCGATTTAAAAAATTTAAGCTTGGTAACCCTCAATGTCCTTAGATTTCCCATTTGCAAGCAACTTAACCCAGAACTCTATGTAATCTAAAGAAAACGATGCATCCTCTGTAGGGATAATAGGAATGGTGTCCATGGCATTAGGGAACTCGTAAATACTTTTAAGGTAGGAATTCCTGTCCCTTAAGGGAATCATATTATTTTCTTTAGTATTGTGGTTTAGAATTTGGCTCTAGAACTTCTTAGCATCCATCTTAGATAGTTGTGAAAGTTGTTCTTTCCTTTTATTGATATATTACCTTTTTTTCCTTTTAATTAGGGATTTGTACGTATTGATATTATCGAGTTGTAAGGACTCATTAGAAGCATCCCTAATGGTTTTCCTAGCAATTTTACATTCTCTGTCATACCAGGGGTTGGTCATTCTATTATTCTTTTTACAAGACACCTCAAAAGAGAACTTGTTAATAGAAGTGGAAAGGGTAGTTGTAAAATTATGATAGAGTTCTTCAATGTTGTCCTTATAAGTTAGGAGATGGAATTTACTATTTAAATCCTTTAAGAAAATGTCAACTTTACTTTTTTCATAGCGCAATTGTCTTTGATTATCAGAATTCTCTTCAATGGCGCTCTTGTTCATTGAAACTTTTAGAGTTAGGGTTAAAGGTTTATGATCATAGTTGGGTTCATGGTCATTTAAAAGGTTAAAAGTTGTTATTTGGTTGGAAAAGGGGATATCAGATATCACATAATCTACGACACTACTACCTAGACCATTAATACAAGTCATATGGTTGGATTTTGGCCACTTCATTACTCTATTGCAAATTATTAGGTCTTGAGAGTTGCAGAGCTTGACGAACTCAGTACCAAATAAATTCTCAATTAGGTCTTCAGAGCTTCTTTTGTAGCTATTAGATAAAACAAGGTCCCCATCTAGCCATAAAGGATTATGGTTGGAATCAATTCTTAAAAGAGTACTTTGTTTAGTTGGAGTCCTAGAATTAATGTCTCCTAGCAGGAGGATATTGCGTTCATTTTTCAAATTATAAATATATTGTTCTAAATTATTATAGGGATAATTGCTATCTAGATTGTTTTTCTTATTAAAGGTAGAATTAATAGGTGCAAAATAGCAAATTGCTTTATACATCTTCTTAGCATTGGTGTCTAAAATTTCTATCCAAATGTATTGATTTAGAGGGTCGGTCTTATGAAGTTGAATGTGAGGAGAAATGTTCTTTCTAATATAACAAACTATGCCTCCTATCCCTCTACAGTGGGAATTTTTGTTCCATGTCGACCACAAGACAAATCCTTCGATGTTGGTGACCTTAGACTCTTCATGCTCCCAAGTTTCAACTAGACAAATAATATCAATATCACTCAGGATCCAACTTATCATAGGAACTTTGCACCATGGAAAGCCACAACAGTTCCAAGAAAGGATCCCCGAGTGTCCAAAATTCCTATTTATCATTATCCTTCTGGTCTCTATCTCTAACAACAACTTTTCGATTTCTAATTATTTTCCATTTTCCTTCTTTCCTGGCTTCTTTTACCTTTTGAACTTCCTTCCTTAATTCGGCTTGGTCTTCCTGAATGAGGTCTTCATTTATAAATATTCCTGACCCTTTCAAGCTCGGAGATTTACTGAGTATGCTATATTTATGGTCATTACAACTTACTTTGACATGAATCGACATATCTTTGTGATCAATTATTTTTCCTAGCCTCTTTGCTTCTATCAGGTAAGTTGTATCAAATTGTGATTTATTATTTAATTCTTCTTTTATTGTTTCTAGTGTATCCTCCTCTTGTTGTTATTTTATACCAAAAAGTATGACGTTCAAGGCTCCTTTATTATGCTCATGGTCCAGTTCAATTAGCTTATTCATTTCCTCTTTGATGGGTTTGATATCCAATCTGTTTTCCAGATTACTGGGGGTCAAATTGTTGGTTAGTTTTTCTTCTAGATCTTTAATCCCGTCTCTCAAGTTGTGATTTTATTCAGCCTCTCCTTCTTGGGTGATTGTTTATGCTTTCCATTTATTGAATCCTATCTTTCATTGTCTGTAATTCACTCTTTGTTGGAGATACTTCACACAAACCTAGGAATTATTTTTCCTCATGTTTTCCCTATGTTTACTAGTCATTATTCAATCTCCTATAGTCTAGGGAGAATATTCCTCTAGGAGAATATTCTCTTCAATTCACATTTCAGTTTTATCAGTTGAGTAGAGTCTAGATGCCACATTGGGATCATCACCAGCTAATGCGCATTGTCCTTGGGATCATCACCAGACTAGCGCATTACTCATGATTCCCCGATCTCCTCCTGACTTCACTTTGTTTTAGTTAGTTAACTGAAGTTCGAGAGACTAGTTAACTCACACTAGGTGGTAATTCACTCTTGTAAATTCCTGAGAGACTAGACTAGGTGGAAGTTTACTCCTGTAACAACTGGTGTGTGTCCAGATCACTCTATACCACCACTATGGCACATTGGATTCTCCTCTAGTGTGCATTAGTTGAGTTATACAAAGTATATCACTTGTAAATTATCATTCATTCATTTTGTTAATGAGAATTCTTCCATTCTTTCTCTCCTGCTTCTCTTTTCTCATATTTTCTTTGCAAACTGTGTATGTCATTTGCTAGCTAGATCTATTATGTGTAGGTTCAACACATTTACATGGTATCAGAGCCTACAGAATGCTCGGGAAAATACACACCAAATTATTTTTATAGGCACCGAAGATTGAAGACAGTGGAAAAAAAGAATTTCCAAAAGAATTCATTCTTACACCGTACAATTTATTTGCATGGAAGGATAAGATGATAGTGCATCTTCAAGGAAAAGGATTATACAGGTTAACCATGGACACAGAGACCGAACCCACATCATCCATAGAAAAATCCAAGTATATGAATCGAATGGATGAAGCGTTTGGAACTATTTGCACTCTCATTTATCCTGAAATCCTCTTCCACATATCCTCATGTAAAACCCCCATTGAAGCCTGAACCACCATGGAAGGGATTTTTGGAAAATAGGACGAGATGAGGGGACACATGCTCGAGGTGGAATTTATCACTTTGGATCCAAAAACCTTCGACAATATCCAATATTTATTTACCAAATATAAGTATTTGTTGTCCCAACTCAAGGCTTGCGAGGTTGATAAATATAAGGAGGAGAAACAAATGGCTCTCAACATTCTCTTCAAACTTGGTCCATAATACTTAGTGTTTGTATCCACATTTCATTCAGTTAGGCTTGCCTCTAGAGCCACCTGGAAGATTCCCTCTCTTGAGGGCTTCATTGAATCTCTGACACATGAACATAACAAGCTTATCAACATGGGAAAAATCAAAGGCTCAAAGGCACATGCACTTACTGTGCATGATGATAGTGGTCATCGAAATTAGAAATCTAAAGACAAAGACAAAAGGAAAGCACATGCCAATCCAAAGAAGGAAGGGTACTCAAAACCCTTCAACGATGCCTCTCGATCCAAAGGTGGAAAGGGAAGAAAAGGGGAGAAATGCACTCACTGCCATAAATGATTCCATCCAGAATTTGGATGTATGTAGAAAAAAATAGATAAAATGGCCCAAATACTTCAAAAAAACAACCTTGGAGATCGAATCCCTCAGGATTCCAAGAAGAAGTAGCCAGAATATCAAAATCCCAAGAAAGACAATTCTAGCCATGCTTTGATTGCCATCAACTCCTCTCCCGATGCTTGGATCGTAGATTCAGGTGCATCACACCACATGGAAGCCACAAAAGAAGTATACTCTTCATTGGATGTATGGAATGGTCCTCCTATTCTAATGGGGGACAACTCTCCAATCGAGGTCACTGGCAAAGGAAGAATTGAACTCACAAACGAAAGCTTTGAGAATGTGCTTCTAGTATTCCAAATATAAAATAGTATGCAGACATAAATATTTTAGCTATAAATGGCAGAAGACAATGATATAACCAGAACAATCCCAAAATAATACCAGAATAACACCAGAAAGAGAACCTTGATTAATGATAACAATGTTCACTTGCCTCTTCGAGGGGGAAACCTCCAATAGAGAAGATCTCTATTACAATAATATCCAAGACAAAACTTCTCATACCCTCTACTCCTATTTATACTAAATATGTCTATCCAAAAGAACAATCTAGAGGAAGATCCTTCTAGAAGCAGAAGCTTCTATTAGGTCTTCTTACATTTGACTTATTCTTCCTTATTGATAGGCCTTATTAATATCGACCTTTATTACATGGAAATATATCGTTCTACCTACATGAGGGGTTAGGGAGGTTAGGTCCCTAACATGTCCTCCCCCTTAAAAACAACCTTGTCCTCAAGGCTTGAGATGAGGAAATTGTTGCAGAATGGTAACTAGTTCCCAAGTGGTATCTATTGGAGTTGTATCTTTTCACTAGACTAACACTTCCTTGATGGTGCACTGACGTAGACGACACTCACGCTGGTCCAAAAATACTTGCGGCTACAACCATATGGATCCTTCTTCATCCAACTTAGGAAGGCTGGTTTGAGTTTGGCACTTAGTTCCAATCATCTTCTTTAAGTAGGAGACATGAAAAATAGGATGGAGCTTAGAACGAATAGGCAAAGCTAACTGATAGGCCACATGTACCACATGCTTGAGAATGATATAAGGACCATAAAATTTGGGTGCCAGTTTCTGACAATGGTTAGCCTTGAGGGAATTTTTCTTATAAGGTTGTAGTCAAAGAAACACCTGGTCTCCTTAAGCAAATTGACGTTCAGAGCAACCTTCATCTTCCTGTTGCTTCATG
>JASDQU010712377.1:0-16569 GCA_032191745.1 Picea mariana | reverse complement strand
ATTTAGGGGAGATTTCTTCCAGAATTTAACCATGCATAAATCCTTTCAACTATCATAACAAATAAAAGGCCAATTCTATCGTTCATTCAGATTTAATAAATACGTGACATCAGATATCAAATCACTCAAACAGAAAAATGGAAATCATTTCAATTCCAATTTAACAAATACATTGCATCAGATATAAAATCATTCAAACAGAAAAGGAGTAGAGCAACATCTTTGAACCAGATCGCGAGAAGACAAGGGAACAACCATGTTCCTCCCAACCGTAGAACAGGGCAGCCAAATCACTTTCCTAGTTCACCCCCTATCCTAACCATGAGTCCATGAGGGCTAACTCAGAACTCCTCCTTAGCAATGTCCTTCAATTCCAGCAGTTATCCTCTTGCCTCAAACTTACTCAACAGTGCTCATAACAACAAGAAAAATCTATTTCAGCAGACTCCTCTTGCTTCACACTCAATCCATAGTGTTCATAACAACAAGAGATCTCAAAATTCTTTTCCCCAGCATACTTGGCAGCGTCCTTCCTCCTCACATATGCTATATATATCCATTTTTCCCAAGTCTTTTTCCCTCCCTTGGGGGATTTTCGCAGCGTTCTAAATCCCTAATTTTTAGGGGCTGCCAATGGCCAAATCTCTGGTTTTCCACTTGTAATAATCAACCCAGAGGTAGTTCCAACTTGTTCCCCACTCATGGAGTCATGGTCAGCTGATTTTAACATGGATGTTCCATTTATCCTCCTGCAATTATTATAAATCTTTTGTTTTTATACAAGTGTCATAGTCAAGTAGTTAGTTGAGTCCCAATCAGAACTCTGCTCAACAGTCATAATAATTAATTACAAATATCAAATTCGAAATTCAGAATTGCCATAAATGGAAAAAAATTTCCAAATTCGAATTTACTAAAAACGGAAATAAATTTCCAGCAAATTTAAATTTCAAAAATATTTTACTTTTGGGGATATCACATCCTTTCCCCCTTCAGTAGAAAATTGTCCTCAGTGTTCGTTCCTTTCCTGGAACAGGATTGGATGATATTTCCGCAAATCTCCCTCCAATTCCCAAGTGGCCTCCTCAAGACTAAAGTGATTCCATTGCACCTTTACCTGAGCGACGGCTCTGTTCCGAAGTTTTATTTTTCTCTGATCCAGAATGCCCAGGGGTTCCACCTGGAACTTTCCCTCGGGTTCCACCTGCACCAAGTTCTAATCAATCCTATGAGTAGGTTCATGAATATATTTTTTCAACAAAGAAACATGAAATACATTATGAATTCTTAGATTAGCTGGAAATACAAGTTGATATGCTACAAGTCCAATTCAAGCTAGTATCTCGAAGGGCCCACAAAACCTGGGTGCCAGCTTGGCATAGTTCCCTAAATTCAACGAGTTCTTTCAGGCTTTGACCTTCAAATAAACATGGTCTCCTAATTGAAATTCCAAGTGTCTTATTTTCTGATCTGCATAGCTCTTATGTCTGTCCTATTCTTCTTTCAAGTTCTGTTGTACCTTCCTTACCATGTTCTCCATTTCTTGGAGCATCTCTGGTCCAACCATGAGTCATTCAGCTGGGTTATCCCAGCTAATTGGGGTCGTACACTTTTTTCCATACAGTATTTCGAAAGGGCTCAACTTAGTCGAAGTTTGGTACCCATTGTTATATGCAAATTCTACCAAGTGTAGGTAGTCTTCCCACTTGTTCGGCTTTGTTCTTACATACATGTGGAGCATATCCTGTATGATTTGGTTTGTCCTTTCGGTCTATCCATCCTTTTGTGGATGATAACTCGTACTGAAATTCAAATTAGTATTTAGCCCTACAAATAATTCCTTCCAAAAAGTGGATGTGAATTTTACGTCTCTATCTGAAATCACCATTTTAGGAATACCATGCAGTCTAAAAATTTCTTTCATGAATATTTCAGCAATGTTTATAGCTTTAAAAGTAGACTTTACAGGAATAAAGTGTGAAGACTTACTGAGTTTATCGATTACAACCATGATAGAATCATTTTGTTTCTGAGTTTTAGGCAAACCTGTTATAAAGTCCAACAATATGGTCTACCATTTCCATTCTGGTACTAGTAATGGTTGTAATAGGCTGACTGGATGTTGGTGTTCGGACTTAACTTGCTGACAATCTTGGCACCTAGCCAAGTGCTCTGTTGTTTCCCCCTTCATATTAGGCTAGTAAAATATCTTTATGAGTGTTGTTATTGTTTTCTGGTAACCTGGGTGGCCAAAATACGGTTTCTTATGCACTTCGTCTAAAACAATTAATTTTAACTCTGTTGAATCTGGTATGTACAGTATGTTTTTAAATCTTAATAGTCCCTTCTTGTCGATATTTATATCTGGTTTATCTGAGTTTGCGATACTATTTTGAAATTCTGCCATCATCTTAGTGTAATTTCCATCGTTAATACCTGTCGTCCTTATTATTTGTTCCAGATAACTTTCTGTCCTGGTGATATTTATCTCAAATAACCCATGGACTCTTCTGCTTAAAGCATCTGCTACTTTATTTTCCTTACCCTTGATATTTCTAACCTCGAAGTCAAATTTGCTCAAGAAGGCTAGCCACCTTGCTTGTCTTGCATTAAGGTTTGGTTGGTTAAAAAAATATTTCACCACACTATTATCCGTCAATAGTAGGAATTTCCTGCCCATTATATAGCGTCGCCACATTTTTAAGGCACGTATTACTGCTGCCAATTCTAAGTCACGAGTGACATAATTTCGCTCGTGTTCTTTTAATTTCTGGGACTCGTAACAAATCACGTGTCCTTCCTGAGTTAGGACACTGCCGAATCCCTCTTTACTTGCATCAACACATACTGTAAAGTCTTTGTCTAAGTCTGCTACCTTCAAAATGGGCGCCGATGTCAATAATTCTTTCAACTTGTTAAAACTGTCTTGACACTTTTGCGACCAGTTAAACTTGGTCCCTTTCTTTTGTAATGACGTGATAGGGTAGGCTATCTTGGAAAACCCTTCTATAAACCTGTGATAATATTCGGTGATTCCCATGAATGACTGGATATCTACCACATCCTGAGGTACTATCCATTCCATAATGGCTTTTATCTTTTTCGGGTCTACGGTAATACCTTTCGAGGAAATGACATGACCTAAATATTGTATTTCTTTTTGAAAAAGGTCACATTTGTCGAAGTTTGCGTATAGTTTGTGTTTCCTTAATGTTTGCAGAACTATTCTTAAGTGTTCATCATGTTCCTCCTCTGTTTTAGAATAGACCAGAATATCGTCGATAAATACTACTATGAACTTGTCTAAGTACTGACCCAAAATGTTTTTCATCAAGCACATAAACGTATCCGGTGCGTTAGTGAGTCCGAAAGGTATGACTTAAAACTCATAGTGTCTGTATCTTGTTCGAAAATTTGTTTTGTTTATGTCTTGTTCCTTTATCCTAACTTGATGATAATCGAATCGTAAATCCAATTTTGAAAATATCTTGGCCCCACCAACTTGATCGAACAGATCATTTATCCTTGGTAAGGGGTATTTGTTCTTAATAATCATTTTGTTCAGTTGTCTATAATCGATACATAGTCTTAGAGTACCATCTTTCTTTTTCATTAAGAGGAATGGCGCTCCCCATGGCGAGACACTCAGTCTGATATAATCTTTGTCCAACAATTCCTGTAATTGTATTTTTAATTCTGTCAGTCCTGGTAGACTCATTCGGTAGGGTGCTTTTGAGATAGGGGCTAATCTGGGTAGTAAGTCTATGGAGAAATCTATTTCCCTTCTAGGAGGTAATTCTGGTATCTCATCCACAAACATGTCTCTGAATTCACGTAGGACAACAAAGTCTTCTAACTTGGGCTTCTCTTTTTTTTCTAATAGATTCGTCACTTGGATGGCGTAAACTTGACATCCCTTTCTAATACATTTCTTAAGTTGCATCGTTGAAACTTGTCTAACTGATACAGGTTTTGGTATGCCTTAGGCTGTTCTAACAGTGCCAAAATCATCTTTATAGCTAAGTATATTTGTATAACAATCTAGTATTGCTTTGTGTTGTTCTAACCAATCCATCATGATAATCATATCATAATATCCTAGTGGTAGGATGTTCAGATTGGTCCTTATAATTTGACCATCTACGCTGAACTCAAAATCAGAAATAAAGTACACTACTTTCCTTTTAGTACTTGTTGCTAGTTGTACAAGCCATGATTTTGCATGCTTCAGTTTCTTAAGTTTATTTGACTCTACTCTATCAGGGGTAATATAACTCTACTCTATCAGGGGTAATATAACATAACGTAGCTCCGGGGTCAATTAAAATAGAAATTCGAGTGTCATTGATTTTACCTTCGATTTCTACCACTGAGGACTGGTGGTCAGCTTGTCGACCATCTATGGCTGCATTTATCTGATGTAGGCTTCTGCCCACGTCTCCCACTATTGAGGCTTCCTGCAAATTGTGAACAGCAATTCTATTTTCCGAAATTAAACGTGGACAGTTCCTCCTTAGATGAGGCTCTCTGTATTCCCAACACTTTAATGGTTCGCGGGAGTTGTCCCCAAACTTCTTCATTCCTAGATTTACCGGTTTACTACTACCTTGCGCATTCGGATGATTTGAGTGAAAATCCTTCCTTGGGAAACCTTTTGTTGCATTCTGATAAGGAGTTGGCTGGTATCCCTTCCTCCGATGGTTCATTCAATCTTGCTTCTTATCCTTCCAAGCCTTGTGAAACTCTACCCGTTGTTTATACTGCTCATAGCACATTCGTGCTTTCCTCAATACCTCACTCAAGGATTTGGGGTTGTCAAACTCAATTCTATCCCTGTAGGACTGTGGTAAACAGCTTAAGAATCATTGGATTTTTACCTTATCCTCCCAGATGTATGGTACGAACCTTAGTAGTTCCAGAAATTTATGTATAAGGTCCTCCATTGTCATCTATCTGAGTCGTAACTCGTAAAATTCTTTTGTCTTCCTTTCATAATATCTTTCAGAAAGGTATTGTTTTTTGAAATACATCTTAAAGTTGGACCACTCCAACTGTTTCTCCTTTAGGCCCTTGGCCAATTTTAGGTCCTGCCACCAAATGTTGGTCTTCCCCTTCAGATTGTAGATGGTCATTCTGACCTTCATGTTGCTGGAATAGTTGTAGATCTGGAAGTATTTTTTGATGTCCAACAACCATGCCTCAGCTTCTTCTCCTGACCTGGATTCTCCATCAAAGGTAGTCAGTTTGATCTTTTTAAATTCTCCTTCAAGGTGGTCTATTTGTTTTCTTTTTCTGTGTGGTATAGTTTTGTCTTCAGCTGAAGGTGTCCCTTCAGACGAACTGTCTCCTTTTCCTATTTCAGCACCAGAATTCTTGGAGACCCTTTTGTTGACCTCCTCCTCATGGTTATCATCTTTTGGGATTTTCTTGGTTACTATACTACGCAGCAGGACTTCATTTATCTCTTGTTGTTCTTGCTGTGCTTTCTTCAATTTTTCATTGTCAGCCTTGAAAACCTACAGTTCAACAATAAGATTCGTTATTTCAGATTCATTGCATTGCGAACTTCTGTTTCGCGAAATCTCGAAAGAATCGGGACCGTTGATCTCATGCAAAAATACCAAAATCTGTTAAGCCCCTTTTTGGCATTTCGGGTTTCGGGAGTTCAAAGGGCCTAGAAACGTTGCAGCCGGAGTCACGAAATCCCGAATCGTGAAACCCCGAAATAAGAAAAGGCCAAAACCCGTCAAGCCCTTTTTGGCATTTCAGGACCTCGGGAGTTCGAAGGGCCTAGAATCGTTGCCACTAGAGTCGCGAAATCAAGAATCGTGAAACCCTAAACCCCGAAACCCCGAAGTACTATGTACAAGCTTCTTCCAATTCAAAGAAAGATCTACTAGAACTTCAATTACAGAAGTAAACATATGCCTATAAATAGGTCGGTACCCTTCAAGCTCATCTATACATAGACAATCCTACCTAGAATTTTGATTTCAGAATTAAATATGCTCCTGTAGGTGGATTTGTTCTTTCAAATTCATAAGTAGATAATTTTGTCTAGTGTTTTGTTTCAGGAGGAACCATTCCCAGAATTTTAGTCTTTGAACATAAACTTCTTACAATGAACAGATGTCATCTATGGAATTTATTTCAACTTAGCACAATTAGACGCATAAGATCAGATACATGAATCATTCAAACAAAGACTGAGCATATTTTAAAGGAAGATAAAATACAAAGTTGATATTTCGACATTCGAGATTTTCTTATTACATATGCGTGGAGTTAATTTGCTTTACTAAACCCTGAAATTATGAAATGTTGGGCCCACATCCCTTTCACATTTCGCGATTCGGCACTTCTTGTTTCATTTTTTGTTTATGCATAAGGTGTTCAAAAACCACGAAATCCTGAAATGTTGGGCCCATAGCTCTTTCACATTTCGCGATTCGGCACTTCTTGTTTCATTTTTGTTTATGCATCAGGTGTTTGAAAACCCCAAAATCCTGAAATGTTGGTCCCAGAGCCCTTTCGCATTTCGTGATTCGACACTTCTTGTTTCATTTTTGCTTATGCATCAAGTGCTCGAAAACCCCAAAATCTTGAAATGTTGGGCCCACATCCCTTTCGCATTTCGTGATTCAACACTTCTTGTTTCATTTTTGTTTATGCATCGTTATTAAAACAGGAAGTCTAAATATGAATAGACGAATTGGTACAACCTTGGGCAAAGGAAATTTCTGTAATAAGCAAGGGTGCATCCGGTTCCTTTACTGTTAAAGTAGTTCATATAATAAATCTGCCATTGCAAATTATATAGTATGATTTTATGTTCCTGTACTCTCTTGTTCGAGATACCTTTATACGGGTTAGGTTAATGAACTATAAGGGAAAACTGGTATAATAGTCGGTCTTCCTACCTCAGCTACAGATCTGTCTCTACACAGTCTGTTTAATGGAAAGGAAAAAGTGGCATAGTTTACAACACCCAGAATGTTGTTCCCGACATTATTCATACAGTTAGATTAATGAAATTACAGCATCACCTTCACTCCCAATATGCCAATCTCAGCATTGAATTCACTTAGAAAACGAATGAAGAAAGAAAAATAACAGTGAATCTAACTTAGAGGAGATTTCTTCCAAAATTTAACCATGCATAAATCCTTTCAAATATCATAACAAATAAAAGGCCAATTCTATTGTTCATTCAGATTTAATAAATACATGACATCAGATATCAAATCATTCGAATAGAAAAATGGAAATCATTTCAGTTCCGATTTAACAAATAATTGCATCAGATATAAAATCATTCAAACAGAAAAGGAGTAGAGCAACATATCTAAACCAGATCACGAGAAGACAAGGGAACAACCATGTTCCTCCCAACCGTAGAGTAGGGCAGCCAAATCACTTGCCCAGTTCACCCCCTAGCCTGACCATGAGTCCATGAGGGATAACTCAGAACTCCTCCTCAGCAATGTCCTTCAATTCCAGCAGTTATCCTCTTGCCTCACACTTACTCAACAGTGCTCATAACAGCAAAGAAAATCCATTTTAGCAGACTCCTCTTGCCTCACACTCAATCCGTAGTGTTCATAATAGCAAGAGAGATCAAAATCCTTTTCCCCAGCATACTTGGCTGCGTATGCTAGGGAAAATAATTTTAATAAAAGTATAAAATAATTGAAATCGAGACAATATAATTGAAATCATTGTTTCATAATTAATAAAAGTATATAATAATAAGTTTGAAGGAATGTTCCGGGACAAAATAATCATATGTTAAAAAATATCTTAAAGCGTTGACCCAAACTTCTTAAGATGTTGCAAGAATATGTTTCTTCAATGGTCACATCTTATTGTTTCTCCAACGTCTAACTTAAAATACACAATATATTGTTTAACAAAGATTAAAATGATCCCAAGTAATGTCTTATTGAATTGAATGTCACCAATCTAATTGGGCATATGGCTATCTATTTTTAAGTGTTAGTAGGTGCCCAATTTGAATCCACCTCATATTGGCAGACTAGTCTAAGCTGACATGTTTACTAGGTATGTCATCAATGAATGTGAGTTCCATACCCCTCAAGTTTCCCCGTGAGGTTTTCCTACGAAAGGAAAATATGCGTGTTGGAATTTATTAATGTAGTTTTGATCAAGATAATACTATCACTGTATCTACTCTTGAGCATGTGATTTATTTTAAAAGGTGGGTAGGATTGGAAGGGTTTTAAGCTACTATTATGGAATTAAGATCTATTTTCCCACCAAGTGATTGGACAAGTTTTTCATAGTCTTTTCTTATCAAGGTTAGGATAAATTCCATTCGTAATGTATTAAGTTTTCACAATGCGAGTGTATTCTTAATGTTATTTCAAAACATCTACACAAGGTATGTCTTGGAAATCTTTTGGTTTTCTCTCTATGTTGTTGGTGGGATTTTTACATAATTCACTACACACCCTAACATTTCCAAGTTTCTTAATTACTTCGATTTTGAAAACGTGGTTACTTTGTCACTATATATAATTCTAAAGGAATTATTAATCTCTTACAATGGTTGACTTATATGTTCAATCGGTAACTCAATATAGTTTGGCACTAGCGAAGATGCCAAATTTTCCAATGTGGGGTATACGTTATCATGTAGAATAAAAATTGGGCATGTAATTCCTTGGAGGAGATCAATATGTGTTAGCTAAAAGGTGTAAAAATGGGACCACTCTTGTTTCTAATTCACGTTGATATGAAAGACTGCAAGTAATTTATGAACAAGTGGTTGATTCAATAAACCAATTGCACAATTGTCTTTGCATTTATTTTGTTTCGTCACCAAGTGGAATTTTTACAAACATGTCTTCCATTTCAATTATTGAGTGGTATTTAACTTGCTATGAATCTACCAAAATTTCAGAAGATTTATTGTTGGAATAAATGATATTCTTCTTCCTATGGATGGAATTTGTCACTATTTTGAATTCTTATACAAATGATGTATAGTTAATGGTCATAGGGAAAGTAGCTTCACCTTTCTTGTGTTTGTTCACCACGTGGAGTTATTATAAGTATATTGTGTCCATTTCAGTTACTGGGTGCTTTGCAACTTGTTTTGAATATGCACAAATTGAGAAAGTTTTATTTTTACAATGGATGATAGTCTCCCTCCTATAAATGTAATATGTCATTGTTTCACATGTTTATGCCTAATGAAAAAGTTTATGGTCATAGGAAAAGTGACGATGCATTGTGTTTTTTAAGGACTATGAGTGATATGTGGCCAAGCCTTCAATGATGGAGGGGTATAACACCATGAACCTTATTTGAGGCACTAATATATATCTCGAAATGTTGGTGAATGTGTTGAAGTTCTGGCACTAGGGTTGGGCATAACCTATATTTCAATTCTACAAAACCTTTTTGTTTTTAACTACCCCGAGTAATGACAGTCTTGGAAGCCGTTTCCTTCAATATGGAATGGAGGGGGTGTCCAATGTGGGAAAAGTGAAACAAAACCTGTGGTATAAGCTGGATAGTCGAAGGAAGCTACATGATTCAATCCATTTGGATGGGATGGGCTAGTTGAAAAGGAAGAGTATGTTATATGGACCGACATGTATGTTTTTCGAATAAAAAATGAATCCCAATATACTCTTATGGAAATATATTCTTGAGCCCAACATTATCTTCCCAATTCATAATGACCCATTTTTTAGTGTATTTTATAATCTTTATTCCTTAAGCAAACTCAATTTAATACATATGTTACTTCCCCAAAACCAACATGGATCAAATTTTGAAGTATAACAAATTTGTGATTAGTTTCATGGATTATAGAGTCATAGTGTGGCTCAATTTATGGCTTTTATTTTGGGCCTCCACGGGTTTTGATTAGAGCACTAAAAGTTCTAGTGTAGACCAGGGTCCATTTAAAGGGAATAATATTTGAATTTCACTAGAAATGAAGTCCTTCTAACTTTTTTTCAATGTGAAATGCTCTTGAATATGTGGATGGGTTAATGAAATACTAGAAAATAGTTTATGGAGTTAAAAGTGTTAACAAAATAAGCTTTCTATTTTTTCTTTCAATTAGAGAGAAAGAAACTTATTTTCGCACGCACTTATATACAATCCCAAGGACCAAAAAGGAGAGCCCAATGTATATTCTAACTTGAGAGGACTTGACTTGAATTTACTTTCTAAGGAGACATATTATAATTACTGAAGAGGGAAGGTTATGCCCTTGGTTTCGTTGATGAATGAATTGCTTAACCCTGCAGGACAACCCAACCCAACCAAACAGGGTTCAAACCCAAGGTGTGTTAGATTAAAATGCTTAACCTTTCAATCCAACCCAACCCAAACCACCCTTTTTCAAACCCAAGGTGAGTGGGGTTAAATTTATATACACATTTTGCATTTTAATATTTGTAAATACTATGAACGTTACATTTTATTAAGATGGTATTACGGTTGGACAATTTAATAGATGCGATGAAAAGTTTCCTTTCCTCTCTAAAAGTTATAACAATGGAACTGAGAAAAGGATTGATCTAAATGAATACCATCCCGATCTCCTCCTTCTCCTCTATATTTTCATATCCACCCAATTAAAAAAAAAAAAAAAGATGCAAAAAATTAAAAATTAAATCATTGAACCAAACTTCTTAGATGTCGTGGGAATATGTTTTTTTAGTTGTGACATTAGATATATCTATATCTTGCCATTTCTCCAATGTTTAACTTAAAATACCTAATATTATGTTGGAGGACGATTACAATGGGCCCAAGTAATGCCTTATTAATTAAAATATAAAGAAAAAGTGATACACTCTTTTAACAAACTTATACATTACCTTAAAGTAAACTAAGAACCCTTTTAAACAAGCATGACCCATGTTTTCACTACAAAGAGTTATATAAGACAAAAAAATAGATGAAATTCCCTTCACCAAACATCTTTAATTGAGTTGAAAATAATTTCTAAAGCAACGTAGGGACCTTTACATATATAGACCAAAGAGTTATCTCAACCAGTTGTTGCCAATGTTGTTAGGAATTTGGATAGTTCCATGCTACAAATTACCTAGTTAGAATACTTGTGGGTTAGTCACACTATCCTACAGTAATGAATTTACTAGGGATGCTACACACGAATGTGGGAAGCATCCCTTGGGTTTCCCTGGGAGGATTTCCTTGCTCGGGGGGCCATGGGTTGACATTTCCTAGTGTGATTTTGATCAATATAATATTCTCGTTGTATATACTCTTAATCCTATGATCTATTTTAAAAGGTGGGTAGGATTGGGAGGGTTTGAAGCTACTATTATAGAAATAAGATCTATTTTCTCACTAAGTGATTGGGCTAGGTTTTTATAGTATTATATTTTCAATATTAGGTGAAAGTCCCTTTGTAATGTAATAATTTTTCATGGGGATAATGTATTGTTAACAGGATTTACAAACATCCACACATGGTATGGCTTGGAAGTATTTTGGTTTGTTCTCTATGCTTTTGGTGAGATTTTTATACAACTCGATGCATACTTTAGCACTTCCAAGTTGCTTGAGGACTTCAATTGCTAACATGTGGTTTCTTTTTAATCGCATATTATTCTAAATGCCTTCTCCATCTCTTACAAGATTCGACTTATATGTCCAATCGCTAACTCAACATGATTCCACTTTTCTACAGTGGCCCATTTTAAATGCAACATAGTCTACTTTGTCATCAACGTGCCTGGCAGTAAACTCAAAATGTATCCCAATGGATTTTCTTTGTTCCAAGAATGATGTCCATCCCTCCACCATCAAACTTAGAAAATGCTTGTTTTCTAGATCGAGCATTAACCTATCCCTTTAACATAAAACATAGGGAATGCTACTTTTCTAGATCTTTAATGTCAAGGTTTCCTTCGAAAAAAATTCAAAATTTCCTTATATGGTCAGTGATGTTTCCCTACATCTTGCATACTGGTCTTCATAGTTTCTAATAGGATAATACTCTTCCTTGAGGTCATGCGAAGATCGCCCTTATTGGGTTTTCCCTTGTACGCTCCATAACCATCTCCAAGAAATTTCTCAGACGGGAAATTCCACCAATGTTTGACATGGGAAGGGACTTTAGTAGTGCATAGGTGATATTCTCGCTATTGGAAAAGTTATGAAAAAATAAATAACCCTTTGATTTTGTAAATCCATTTGGAATTCACTACATACTTTCCCTTTGGTCTTGGAACAACATCCCATACATCATTTTTTAATATAGATTGGTATTCTTCAGTGATGGCATCTTGCCAAAATTGTTCAAATGCAGCTTCTCCATGACAGGATGGCTCTAAATCAATAATGTGGGTCATGGTTGAAAGGTAGCTTGAGAATCTCTTTGGTCTCTTTCTTTCTCTAGTTGCTCCTTGTGGAGTTTTATGTCCTTATGCTTCTTCTAAGGTTCGTCGAGCCCAAGTAGGTCTCTTATGTCCAACTATGATATTTCTGGGTATGTTGCTTGGGGCATCAGAATCTACTGGAGCAACTGGATCAACTGGAGTTGTTGTCTCATCTATAATGACATATGTCTCCCTCTAAACTGTTGAAGGGGGAGAAGGTATTTTTTCACAATCAATTTCTGTATGAGCCTCTCTGTATTTCTGGAAGGCTACTTCTTGAAAGGTGACATCTTTGCTTACTTCAATTTGTCTTTGACTTGGGATGTAGATTCGGTATGCTTTTGAGGATTCATTGCATCCTACAAATGTAACCTTTCTTCCTGAAGGTTCTAGTTTGGATCTCATTTCTTTAGGTACATGAAGGTACACTGGACATCCAAATATTCTGAAGTGTCTGATCTCAAGCTTCACTTTAGTGAATGCTTCTTCTGGAGTAATATTCTTCAGGATCTGATGAGGACTATGGTTTTGAACATATACTATTTTCATACATGATTCTTCCCATAGATTCATAGGTAGACTTTGATCATGTATCATTGCTTTAGTTTCTCAATGATAGTTATGTTTTTCCTTTCAACAACCCCATTTTGTTGAGGGTTGTAAGGAACTGTGAACTCCCTCTTGATTCCTGTTTCAATACAAAAACTGTTAAATTATTTTGAAGTGTATTCACCTCCATTGTTTGATCTTAATATTTTGATTTTTCTTCCGATCAGATTTTCAACCTAAGCTTTGAATTCTTGAAATTTGGTAAGGAATCCATCCTTGTTCTTCAGAAATTAAATCCAATTTTTCCTGGAGTGATCATCTATGAAGAGTACAAAATATAAGTATCCATTTAAGGATGCAAGAGTCATTGGCCCACATACATTTGAGTGTGTCAAGTCCAATATTTCCTTGGATTTGTTGTAACTGCTAGAAAAGGATCCCTTAACATTATTTCCAAGGGCACAACCTTTGAAAACACCTTTATGATGGATCTAGATCTCTAGTAGACCTGTTACCATTTTCCCTAGAGCTGGAAGAGCTCTATAATGAATGTGAGAAAGTATTCTTTTCCATAACTCACTCAAGCTGATAGTGCACTACTACAGATGGGAGGATAGTTGCAACGTTCCACAAACATTTTTACATTGCCACGTTTTTCATCATAATTGCCACGAAGTTTCATCGGAATTGCAACGATGCATAAGCTTAATCTATCTTGATGACGATGACACGTGGCGAGCTAATTTCGTCTTTGTTTCCACGAAAACCTGCTTCGTGTATATAGCGACGAAAAAAAATTCTTGCCTTTCGTGGAAATTGAGACGGATAAGTGTGGCAATAGCAACGAAAAACCGTCGCAAATTTGGTCATATGTACTAGTGGTGTCATGTAATAAGGCTTGAACTAGTTTGATGGTCAACTTGTACAAGTTGTTTTATCTGACACCAATTACTTTGGAAGAGCTTATATGAGAGTCTTTGTGCCATGCAAGGACTCTTCCTTCTAAAAAATTGATTTTGTAGCCTTTGTCTTCCAAGGCTGAAATAGAAACAAGGTTTCTCTTCATTCCGGGTACATATGGAACTTATTCTAGTTTAAGTTGCATATTTGAATCTAGTTGGAAGGTGGATGTTCCAATTCCTCTTACATTATATCTCGCATCATCTCCAAGAACAAAATGTATATGTGTCTCTTTATCAATGAAGTGTGTGTTGATATTATGGTAGCTTCGGGAGGTATGAACCTCTATTGTGACCTATGACGAGATTAGAATATTCCGGAAGGAAGCAAATAAGTAAAGGAAACCCTAAACGAGATGTTGGTTGTAGAGATATAATTAATATGAATTAATTAGTACCCAGAAGGAGAAGTAGGCCCCAGTAAGTCTACCAGACCACTATAAATACAGGGCACCAGTTCTCATTATTGACACTTCTCAGAATTGCAGAGAGCAGTTTCCGCGCACTGCAGTTGGCAGTTTTGTGCACAAGTTTCTGGGGAAGGTGTTGCGCCACTTTCTGGGTGGGACTATCTGATCAGCTTGGTTTCTATTCTTTCTTAGTGCATTAGCCTTGCTTGGCTATTGATTTCTACTAGTATTCTTCTCTATCAAGGTCAAGGTGCTCAGAGGGTGGCTTCAGCCTATGGTTGGGTGAAAAGTGTATTGTCAATGGTAAAACAAGCACAATCCTTCATATTCTAACAGGTTATGGGCCCACACCTCCTTCATTCAATCTAAACACTGGAAGAAAGCATAGCCGCTAGGGTATTGAGCTCACTGAGGAACTGTCGCTAGGGTTACTAGTAGGAGAAGCTTCCAAAGACAATGTCACTAGGGTTACTAGTAGAAGCAGTTACAGAAACCCTAACCTCAGATCTGACACCTTGAAATGGAGCATCTCTCTCAAAAAGAATATATTCAGATGCGCCCTAACTCAACACACCTTTTGGCTCTCTCAGAAAACATAAATGACGAAGTTGAAGTTTTGGATCAAGGCATGACCAGTTACCAATCAACTGAAGACATGTGTGAAATAATCAGTATTTTACACTACTCAACACTTACTGGAATGATTGAAGATGACATGTGGATAATTGACAGTGGAGCTTCTAGGAACATGACGGGAGATCAAGCCAGACTCTCAAATCTAAATGAGAAGAAGACTTTGTACAAGGTAGAGCTTGGAGACAAAACCACTTACCCCGTGGAAGGATTTGGACAAGCCGCCATCAAAATGAAAACAAGTAATTACGTTCACTTAAGAAATGTTTTTATATGTGCCTAGTTTAGAAAAGAATCTTGTATCAATATATTGCCTAGAAGACAAGGGAAACAGAATAGCTTTTGTGGATGGAAAAGTGTTATCATGGCATAAAGACTCCAGCATAGAGAATGCTAGGGTTATCGGAAGTCGTGAAGGAAATTTGTACAGACTACTAGAACAAAATGAAGAAGCTCTTGTACATGACGAAGTCAACCCTAATGAACTGTGGCATAGAAGGTACACTCATATTAATTATCAAGCATTACCCTTCTCAAAAGAATGGTTGAAGGAATACTAGAGTTGCAGTCTACACACAAAGGAATCTGCAANATAGGCACACAAAGGAATCTGCAAAGGATGTGCCCTTGGGAAGAATATCAAGAAACCATTCCCAAGCAGTAATAACATATCTAAGGAGATTCTAGATCTAATACACTCAGATGTTTGTGGTCCGATGCCAACAAAATCTCTAGGAGGATCTTCTTACAAAAGATGAAGTATTCATCAAGTTTCAAGAGTTCAAAGCAAAAATATAAAACCTCACAAATAAGAAGATCAAGATGCTAAGAACCGATAATGGTGGAGAATACACATCAAAGGAATTTGTTGCATTCTACAAATCGGTAGGAATTAGGAGGGAGCTCACTGTTCCTCATAATCCTCAACAAAATGGTGTAGTAGAAAGAAAGAACAGATCCATTGAAGAAACTGTAAAAGCCTTACTAAATGATCAAGGTCTGTCCATGTTCTTATGGAGAGAAGCAACAATGACAGCAATATATGTGCAGAACAGAAGTCCTCATCGTATATTGAAGAACATGACACCAGAAGAAGCTTTCTCAGGTAAGAAACCTAATGTGGAAAATATAAGAATATTTGGATGTCATGTTTACTCCCACATTCCCAAGGACAAGAGGAATAAACTAGAACCTTCAGGAAAGAAAGGGATATTCATGGGATATAGTGATTCATCCAAGGCTTACAGAATATATATTCCTGAAAAACACAAGACCGAGGTCAGTAGAGATGTAACGTTCAATGAAAGGATGTCCTTCAGGAAATCCATCGAAGAAAATATAGAAGAAGAAGAGATTGAAGAACTTAATGAAGAAAGCACAGAAAACGTAAATGACGAAAAGGAATTACCTAATCATCCTATGGAGCCATGTGAAAACATTGATTCAGATATCGTACCTAAGACCAAGAAAAGACCAACTTGGCTTGAAGCCACCTTACAAGACGCATAAAGACTCAAGGTTCTAGAAGGAACATTCAGAAAGAGTAAAAGACCTAAAATATTCTCAAGTTATGCAGCATACATGACGAAGCTTCTAGATGAAGAACCTACCACATTTAAAGAAGCA
>JASDQU010712375.1:28188-40847 GCA_032191745.1 Picea mariana | reverse complement strand
TACTCTCGCCCTGAGAAGCTCAGTGCTGACTCCCATGGCGTATACGCAGTCTCTTCACTAGAGACTCACATAATTTATATAGAAATGATGATGTGTAGACTCTATGGGAGGGAAAACACATCCCATTTCTTATTACAGTGGGTGCCTATTATGCACACGGTGGCAGAGGGGTATTATTTTGATTGGGGCAAGATGTTATCAAACAGTTTGGTTAGGGAGATTACATAATACCAGTCACAGAAATCCAAGGGGAAACCTGCCCCATTCTTCATGTCAGCTTATATCATGGGCGTTGTCTGTTTTATGACACCTTTTCCTCTAATGGGTTGGAACTGGAATCCAACTAGTGCTAAGCCCGTACATGTTTATCATTTGAAACTCTGGAAGGATAAAGCGAAAGATTTCTTCTATGAAATCTGCAACTGGGTGGTGGTGTCGATGCATACCATTATATAAGGTTTCCCACCTCCCAGGATTTCTGACAAAACAGTAGCTAATCTAGGCAAGACAGTTTACTAGTACATTGAAGAGCATTTCTCTTATATTAGGGTTTGCGGTTGTTTAGTTCCTCCACATGCTCTACCTGAATTTTTACCAAATCGATTAGTGTTCCGCGAAGTAGCACATCAAACTGTGCATGGTGGAATTAGTAAGGAGTTGAAAGCGGTATAGAAAAGGGTATGGCCCACCTTCCCCCTGTAGATTGGTACATTTTCTCTGTTGGATTTCGGCCATTCAAAAGTAGAGGCCGTGGCCCTGGAAGAAATCAAGTTGGTCAATATCGAATTCAAGAAGCACGATCCATTGAAGATCTTATATCCTTTCAAGAGTGCATGTTTCATTTTCTTCTACTGTGAACAAGATAAGATTCATCTCTACATTGATGTCTTGTTTTGTTTAACAATTTTGTAAGTTTCCCTCACCTCACCTGATTTCATAAATCGACTTGGACGACAAATTACGGCCTCTGTATTGTTCTATTTTTATTTTCATTTGAGGAATTAAGTCTTATATAACTATCGAAAAATCACTTCTTAAAATCAACCTTTATATTTATGATTCCTTGACATTACACTTATAATCCTTAAGTGTAATCTCAGGAACAACATATTTTTGGCGCCGCTACCGGGGATAGAGATACGAAGTTATTTTCCCCTGGGAAGAACGACAAGGTAATATTATGTCTTTGATAGTGAACAAGGATTCAATATTGTATTAAGGATTTATTTTTCACTTGGTGACTCCGTGATATATAAGTTGGCATTCGGAAGAAAGAATACCAGGAACAGCCCTAACGAACAACAAACTACTCCTGTAACTGATCCCGAAAAAATTTTAAGACCAAGGGGAAAACCCAAGAAAGTTGTCGCATCCACAAGTAAGGTTTACCAACCCAAAGTTGTGCAAACTAATGCTAAGGTTCCACTTGAACAGTCAACCTCACAAGAGGATTACACACAAAGCCACTTCAGAGATACATCAACTAATAAAACTGAAACTGAATTTATAAACCCCGAACCGCTTTTACCTGAGATAAAAGACGAGACCGTTTCGACTCCCTCCCCTCTACTAATAAAGGTAAAGGACCCCTTTTGATACCCTCCTTTATTTCATGGATCCCCGAAGTAAAGGTTTATATTCCATGAAACTCTGAGGAGTATATCGTGTATTCTGATTCAACTCATGTTGGTTCTCCTGTCTATATATCTTGTAAGTCCGAAGAACCCAGCCCTCGTTTCCCTTTTTCCCCTTTTTCAGAATTTTTGCCTCCTACTGATCTGTCTCCAGAACTTCATTCTCATCATTATAAAGTAGCCAAAGGGCCACTACAAGTTTACGAAAACCCCATTTTCATCTCTAAAAGTTCATCCCCTCACATTCAAATGGCTGCAATTGGAGGAGGTGGTGCCGGAGGAGGAGGCGGCCAAGGGCCACCACCTCCCACTCCTAGGATATTTGCCAAAGTAGCTGTCAGATATGCTCATCTGTCCCTTCCCCCTGTCCTTCATGACCTACCTAAAAATTACATGAAGAATTTACCAAATTTCACGAGAGAGGGAGATTTAATGACAACCGAGCACATAAACGTTTTCGACCAATTCGTTGATATCCTCGACATTGAGCATGAGGATGTTTATTCAAGACTTTTGGTGCAAACCTTTGAAGGCGAAGTAAGACTTTGGTTTCAAGGGATTCCAATGGGATCTATACCATCTTATGACGCACTAGAAACCGCCTTCTTGAGGCAGTGGGGAGAGAGAAAATATCACTTGTATTACCTGACAGAATTTGGGGTTTGAGAAAAAAGAATTCAGAGTCAGTCTTAGAGTTCATTCAAATATTTAATAAAATTTATCACAAAATTCTGGCAGAAGTTAAACCCTTACAGCCTATAGCTAAAGTAACTTTCGCATGAGCTTTCGAGCCATACTTTGCTTGCTTTTGAGAGAAAGGAGATATGTTGATCTCACCAGAATGCAAGATGACGCCATCGAAATTGATTCGAACATGATGGCATCTGGTAAACTGAAAGAGAAGGTTGAAACAGGAAACAAAGACACTAAGTGCTTCAGGGAACAAGATGGAACTTCCGGATTTGGGAAGTCTGCTGAGGACAAAATGGATGATATGGCCAAAATAATAAAAGAATTATCAAACAAGATCTCTGGAATGGAATTAGACCATGCTAAGCCTTATCCTTTTGCTAGGAGAGACTTCAAAAGGAATCCAAATCCACAGATCCAGCAAAGACCGATAAAAAATGAGGATCAGAAAATCAAATCTCCTTTCAAAATAGAAAACTTTATCCAAAGTGATGATGCACAAGATTTTGAGGGATTTTATGAAGATATAGGAAACCTCAGTGATAATGACCAAGAACCTCACCTGACTAGACAAGATTACGAAAGGTATTTAGACCAGGAACCATTGTTTGGAGATGAGGTAAGTATAAATAATATGGGGGACTTCGATTATCAAGGAATCACCAACTCTATAATGGCCGAGCTCCAACAAAAATATAATTTAAGGCATAGAGATAAAAAATTTACAACTGATCCACCAAAGAAAATTTTGTCAAGAAGTAAAAAGAATGAGACCTCTCAACCATCCACTAAAAATCTAATAGCCAAAACAAAGACAGTTGATACGAAACATACCAAGACAAAGACGGCCAAAACAAAGGCAACACAAACCAATAGAACAGAAAAAAGAGACACAAAGATACCATCCAGGGAAGTCGAAAGGGCGATTGGAAGTTTCAATCTAGAGAGCGAAATCAATAAAATTAAAATACCGGTACCTTTGGTTGAACTGGCAAAAAATCCGATGTACAGAAAACAAATCGCCAAGATGATTAATTTCTCAAATAATGAAAGTCATGCGAATTCTAT
Source organism: Picea mariana (assembly GCA_032191745.1). Classification (NCBI taxonomy): domain Eukaryota; kingdom Viridiplantae; phylum Streptophyta; class Pinopsida; order Pinales; family Pinaceae; genus Picea; species Picea mariana. Next base: position 37,455 of record JASDQU010712375.1, on the reverse strand, counting down.
TAATTTGGAAGATGATAATCCTATTATAATGTTTGGTCCGCATATCGAAAATGTCAAAGATCCTGTCGCTCCTTTTTATATCATGTTGACTGTGCATGATCACTTGCTACATAATTGTGTGTTGGATTTTGGATCCTCACACAACTTAATGCCCAAAGCCATTATGGAAAAACTGGGCCTCAAGGTTACTAGACCCTACTAAGACTTGTATTCTTTCAATTCGAGAAAAGTTAAGTGCCTCGGCATGATTAAAGATTTAGTAGTTAATAATGCACAGATCCCTGTGAAAAGTATTCTCATGGATGTAGTTGTTGTTGATGTTCCTGCAAAGTATGGCATGTTGTTGTCCATATATTGGGGTGCTAAACTTGGAGGATCGTTGCAACTAGATATGACTTATGCCATGATCTCGATCTTCGGTGGATAGTTCACCCGTATGTACAGAGAAACGAGATTGGCGTATACTATAAGTGACCCACAAAACCCAAATAACTATCAGGTATATGTCGTTGATCAAGATTTAGGTAACTATATATTATCGTTGGATGATAGTTTAGATGAATGTACAAAAGAAAATTGTATAGAAGAAGAAAAACAAAAAATAGAAAAAACAAATAAAAATGCAAATAGTGTCGTAGTTTGGAAGATGCATTTTGATGGTGCTTTGTCGTGGGAAGGAGCAGGAGTCGGGGTATTGTTTGTAGCACCCAATAATGAATTTATTATTCCTTTCTCATATATATTGCAATGGGACATTGACTATACTAATAACGTATGTGAATACGAGGATCTTGTCTTAGGATTAGAGGCTGCCAGAAAGTTGAAAATTGAAAATCTGAGAGTTTACGGTGATGCATAATTGATTGTAAAACAGATTAGGCAGTAGTATCAGGCCAAGCATCCAAGGTTAAGGTCATATAGGAACTGCACCTGGGATTTCATCAAAAAAAAATTCTCATCATTCAATATTTATCATATTCCCAGGGCAGAAAATCAACAAACTGACTCCCTAGTGAAAGTTGTTGCGACTTTCATGCCACCTACAGTTTTGAAGCTAAAATATCACACAAAAATGAGACATCGGCCTTCAATATCAAATAATGTTTAGCACTGGAAGGTATTTGAAGATGATGAGTAGATCAAACAATTTTTAGAAATGGTCGATGAATTTTCCGAAACACATATTGATCAGGAAAATCATAATGACTCTGCTTGGGTCATGCAGGAAGGTGAAGATCCTCAGGGGTTCCAAGATAATATCGCTAATCACCACATGTTAGTACTGAAAAAAAATCAGATCCCAAAGGGTCTAATTCCTTTAGAGAGATTATTCGATCATGACGATATTCCCCTAAAGTCTACTTTGCAACCTCAGCCTGAAGAGGTTGAAGATTGTAATATAAGCACCAAGGAAACTCCTAACATGGTAAAGATATCTAAATACCTTCCAACTGAAATGAAAAGAAAATATGTCGATTTACTCAAGCAATACAAAGATGTCTTCTCTTGGTCTTATGATGAATTGAGAACTTATGATACCACTGTCATCGAACATAAGATCCCTTTAAAGAAGGGCATCAAACCTTTCAGACAGAAGCTCAAACAAATAAATCCTATACTGTTGCCTGTGATAGAAAGAGAGGTAAAGAATCTCTTGGATGAAAATCATCATTCCACTCAGATATTCCGAGTGGGTAGCCAATTTAGTCCCAGTCAGGAAGAAAAATGGTGAAATCAGACTATGCGTGGATTTCAGAAACTTAAATAGATCATCCCTCAAAGATAATTATCCACTACCTAAAATGGATCATGTTTTGGAGAAAGTGGTACGAGCTAAGAGAATGTCCATGATTGATGGATTTTCAGGTTATAATCAAATTGTAGTCCACGAGGATGATAAAGAAAAAACCGTGTTCACTACCCCATGGGGTACTTTCATGTATGATAAAATGCCATTCGGTCTGATGAACGCAGGAGCCACTTTCCAACGAGCGATGGACATCACCTTCGTCGGTGAAAGAGATAAGTTTTTTGTCATTTATCTTGATGATTTAACTGTGTTTTCTAAATCTAGTGCAGAGCACTTAATACACCTCAAACAAACGTTCGAGAAATGTCGAAATTTTGGTTTGTCTCTGAACCCCAAGAAATCTCATTTTACAATGCAGGAAGGTAAACTCTTGGTCCATATAGTATCTATAAATGGAATTAAAATAGACCAAAAAAGAGTTGAATCTATAGATACAATAAATATTCCTAGGAACAGAAAGTAAATCAAATCTTTTTTAGGAAAAATAAACTTTTTAAGGATATTCATTTTGAACTTTGTTGAAATTGTAAATTTGATCATAGATATGATAAAAAAAGGACAGCGAGGTCAAATGGACAACTGAATCTAAAGCTTCCTTCAAATGTTTTAAGAAAGTTATAGGGGAAGCACCCATGCTGGCCAGTCCTGATTACATGAAAGAATTCTTGATTTTCTCATTCGCATCTGAACATACGATTGCAGTTGTACTCCTATGTAAAACGAGTAAGGGTTTGAACAACCGATAGCATTCTTCAAAAAAAGCCTCAGAGACACAGAGTTGAAATACGACATACTGGAAAAGAAAGCATATGCAATGGTGAAAGCCCTAAAATCTTTCAAGACCTACGTGCTACATTCTAAAGTAGTTGCATATGTACCTACCAGATTCATTAAAGATATATTGGTTCAACCTGATAGCAATGGTGGGAGAGGTCGATGGATTTCCAAGATCCAGGAATTTTATCTTGAGTTCAAACCAAGAAAACTTGTCAAAGGTCAAGGCATGGCTAAGCTATTAGCCGAATCAAATTTCAGAGCACTCGGGATAAATCATCTGCAAGTTTATGAAGGTTTTCCAGACATAGACGAATTTGATGTCACTATACCTGCAACCGAGATCCAAGAAAAAATCTCTTCCTCTGCCTGGTATAGCGACATAATTTCATATCTCTTGACTCTGTAATGCCCAAGTGATATGACTCCTTCCAAGGTAAGAACATTGAAGCTGCATGCGGTAAAATATTGTATCATTGACAGCTAATTGTATTGGAAAGACCCATTGGGATTTTTATTAAGATGCCTAACAAAATCTGAAATAGAGAACGTCATAAATGAGTTTCATGAAGGGGTGTGTGGAGGACACCACGCCTGGAGGGCGACGGCTTATAAGATCCTAAGAGCTGGATATTATTGGCCAAAGTTATTTACAGAAGTGAATGCTAAAGTCAGAGCCTGTAATATCTGTCAATTATTCTCAGGTAAACAAAAGCTCCTTGCACTACCCTTGACCCCAGTCAAGACGGAAGCTCCATTTCAATAGTGGGGTCTGAATTTTATTGGAGAAATTCATCCACATTCAAGCGCACAACATAAATGGATCTTGACCACTACAGATTATTTCACTAAATGGGTTGAGGCCATTCCGAACAGAAATGTTATAGACTAAGTGGTGATAAATTTCTTAGAGGAAAACATTTTATCCAGATTTGGCTGTCCTCGAAAGATAGTTACAGATAATGCACAGGCATTCAAATCCATGGTGATGGTTAGTTTTTGTCAAAAGTACAATATTGTACTGGGACATTCCACAACTTACTATCCTCGGGGCAATGGATTATCAGAATCATCAAATAAGAGTTTAATCACCATAATAAAAAGGTGCTAACTGAAAATAAGAAAGCCTAACATGTTCATCTGAAATACGCTTTGTGGGAAAATCGGATAGGCACTAAGAAATCAATCGGAATGTCCCCTTTCCAAATGGTGTACGGGACTAATGTGGTACTACCTATAAACCTAGCTCTATCGGTAATGAAGCTCTGGAAAGATTCAAAGGAAGAACCTAATGATATCACCCGAAGAATCAACTAGTTAATAGAAGTGCAACAGAACAGGGCTGAGGTGGATGAGAAACTCCATAAATACCAAGACAATATGAAAGCCCTATTTGATAAAAAAGGATAAATATAGGGAGTTCCTTCCTGACGACCTCATTTTTAAATGGGACGCTAGGAAGGAGGATGCCGTAAAACATGGAAATTTTGATCACATCTAGTGTGGACCTTTCAGGGTCATGGCTTCTGAAGGAAAGAATTTGTTCTTGTTGGAGAACCTCGACGGGCAAGTCATTAACACCCCCATCAACGAGTGTTACCTGAAGCACTTTATGCAATAAACATGTTTCCAAACTCTCACTATATATACCGTTTTGATTTCCTTGTTTTGATTCGAAATTTTCATTTCTTTGGTAAGTTTCCACTTTCACTGTAAATACAACCAGGTTTGTTGATTTCACAAAAAACAGAAATATCAAAAATAAGTAACAACTGCTATTTCTTTTTCGAGAAGTTTCTGACATTTATCGTGTTTATATTTATGCAGAATGCTTGTTGGTAGTTGAGAGATAAGGAGATATCATAAACACGTTTCAGAACATTGATATCCTCTCAAAACAAGTGATAAATAAGTGGTTTTCTTAGTTGAAAATATAAAGAAAAATTGAGGTATGAGTTTCTAACCTATTGAACCAAGTTAAAATTTTCGAAGAAATTTAGCTAAATATGAAGGAAGTCTCGTTCATATAAAGGTTGTTACCTAATTAACAACGAGAGGAACATAAGAATTCTTTCTTAATCCTAAAAGTCTTCTCTGAGTTAAATAAAATTAAAATATCAAAATAAAAAATGAAATAAAATAAAAACTGAAATAAAAATGAAGTACGAATAAAAGATCTAAAAAGAATATGAGAATCTATAAAAAAAACTTATGTGAGATTGACCTTGCCCGCAACAGAACTTTTGAGTACTCTTACTATTTTATCCTGCCCATCCCAAAGTTTATTTTTCTTTGATTCTCTTTTTCCCCTTTTTTGGTCTTCACAGAGGGAAGATTTTGTCTTAACTCTGAAAACTCAGAAACTTGTCTTAAAATAATGTTAGGCGAAATTTTATACGCCCCTCTAAATTTAACTAAAAGAAGTGTGTCTTGGTTAATCCTGACAACTTTAGCCTTTCTAAAAAACTCAAACTAATTAGTTTCACTCAAGGCAAGTCCCTGGAAAGTAAAAGCTCCCCATGAGAACTTCCTTATAGGCGAAGGTGTTTTAAAGGTTGGAAGAGGATTAACCCAGAGTAATCAAAGTGAGTTGACAGACCTCTGTTGCTAAATTATAAACAGATATTGTCCCTGGTATATTACATACAAATTGATTGCCCCCACTTCATGTTTATAACAAAATATAAGACAGATGGTGAAAGGAAATTCATTAAATGATTGTCCCCAGCTAGTCCAAAAAGAGATGATGAAAGGAAATTCATTAAATGATTAACCTCATCTCAGCATTTAAATTCAAAATGACTAATTGAAGTGGTGAAAGGAAATTCAATGAGGGAATTAGATAACTTCACTGGAGTACTGAACATGCTCGTTGGCAGTGAAGCAATGTCTATGATATATGCAAGGATGTTATACATGTATTATAATGTACTCTGGTACTTAGTTCCCTTTTCAGCAAGATTTATATTCTAAGCCTATGCAGGACTCCCAGACTAAATCATTAAAATTATTTTTCCTTGATGCGAACAAAATCAAACAGAGTCTGGTAGACGGGTTAAAGTTGTTTCGATTATCTTAAGCAAATCCGAATACAGTTTTAAGAAAGAGGAATTTCAAATAGCCTAACTGAAAGTCATGATTTGATGTGTTTTGAATGTTTTCTAAGTTTTGATTGAAATTATTTTTCTCAGTATGATCTTTTCCCGAATGTGTTTCACAAAAATGCAATAATGACTCCATTTACCCAATAAAGGCACTTGGTATATTGTTCTTCTGCGTATCGCAGGGAGACGTGATCCATAGATGGAGCCTATGTTGGAACACATATATTTTTATAAACTTTAGACTTTAAATAGTTTTCATTCTCGTTTAAATAAAAACAACACGCGCTTGATTCTCACCGTTGATGAAGTCTTCCTTTTAATCAAACGACCCTAATATCTTAAAATTTATGGAGCCGCTTGTTCGTTAAAAAGTCAAATCACTAAAGACTACATTCGAAATGTCGGGTTTTGGAGTTTCGCGATGCAAGCATTTCAACATGTAGCAAATCCAAAGTCCTGATAGCCGAAATTGTGAAGTTGTCTTAAGCATTAAACCGAATTAATTAATAATTAAAAATGCTTAACGGTTAATTAATCATATCGCGATTTCGCATTTCAGGGATCCTGCCTCGAGCGACTATCAAAGTCTTGATATCCAAAATCGTGAAACTATCTTAGGTTAATCACAATTATTTAAAAGGGTTAAACATGATTAAAATTAACTAATCACATCGTGATTTTGTGTTTCGGAAGTCACACCTTGAAATGTTATAGGATATCCCAAGATCTGAAATTCTTAAATTTACTTAACGATAAGTGTGATTAACTGGTGCATTAACGATGATTATCACATGATTGATCCTTCATTGAATAATGACTTGGATAAATTCAAATTTCATCTGTGCTTTTCTCGAAAATTAATGACATTAATAATTGATTTATGACAATCATTCCAAATGAGATACTGGACCACCGCCTAAATCTTATTCATTAAGGAAAGTAAATGTTTCGTCAGTAGAGGTATTGGTTAATCGATGTAATTAAAGGAAAAGGGTATTGAATTTGAATTTCATTTTGCATTTTTACGGAGTAGCAAGTTTTCAAGATAAATAATTTTGTGCATACCCTGTGACAGATAACAGATTTATGTGGCCTGATACCATGGCTCCACAAAAAGCAACTAAAACGCCTGGTGAAATCTCGAGCTAGAACATAGATGTCCTTTCCGACACCTTGCCCAGAAGCATAGACGCCATTAAATCATGGACGCAAGTATTCAATATTCTATAGTATGAATTGGCCAATTGCCCAGATGACTCAGGTGACAAGGAGATGAAGACCATGGCTACCAAATACAAAACTGTGGCCCAATCAAAGTTACATAATATAGCAACGAGGCCTAGACTCTTGCCTTACAATGATATGGTCGGTTGGGTGTTGGAAAACGTTGATATCCCAACCAAGACCATATTCAATTCACAAAAGGTCGCAGTTGGGTCTTTCTGCCCAAAACATTTACAGGTAAAGTACAAATTGTCTCCAACACCCAATTTCATTTACAATGCTAGTTTCCTAGTAGACTTTGACAAGAAGGAATGTGTCCAATATGGAAAAAACTTTCCTGACTTAATTAAGGGTTGGTACTCTCGCCCTGAGAAGTTCAGAGTTGACTCCCATGGCGTATACACAGTCTCTTCACTAGATCCTCGCATAATGTATATAGCAATGATGATGTGTAGACTCTATGGGAGGGAAAAAATAGCCCATTTCTTGTTACAGTGGGTGCCTATTATGTACACTGTGGTAGAGGGGTATTCTTTTGATTAGGCCAAGATGTTGTCAGACAATTTGGTTAGGGAGATTACAGAATACCAGTCATGGAAAGCCAAGGGGAAACCTGCCCCATTCTTCATGTCAGATTATATCATGGATGTTGTCTGTTTTATGACACCTTTTCCTCTGATGGGTTGGAACTGGACTCCAACTAGTGTTGAGCCCATACATGTTTATCATTTGAAACTCTGGGAGGATAAAGCGAAAGATTTCTTCTATGAAATCTGCAACTGGGTGATGGTGTCGATGCATATCGTTATATATGGTTACCCACCTCCCAGGATTTATGACAAAATAGTGGCTAATCTAGGCAAGATATATGACTGGTACATTGAAGAGAATTTCTTCTATATTAGGGTTTTGAGTCGAGTTCAAGCTCTAGATCTGGAAAAATTGGTGGATTTTTATAACTTCTAGAAGCATCGAAGAAATAGCCTTCCCAAAGTATTGTAGGGAGAGACCCTAATACCTCCAGCTACACAACAAGTTGAGACCTAGAGCTTGGAAACAGGGAGCTCTAGTAAACAGGATGCTCGAGAAAGTTTGGAGAAGACCGAGGTTTTGACTCAGAAGGAAGACACCACATTGATCGATCTACCAAGTGATCATGCTGAAACTCAGACTGAGGCCTTGATAAAAAAAGGGAGAAGAAAATCCAATGTCCACACCTGGTAAACCAGCTACTGACATAGCCGATAAGTAGCCATCCACTGAGATAGGTAGTCCTATACAATCTATCACACCCTTACAGTTCAGTAGAGGGAACCTGAGTGCAGAAGTTGTATTCATAAAAGATCTTACACCTATTTCGGCAGAAGAGATGCCTCCTTTGAAATTCTTCTTCAGTAAGAAGAGAAGGGTGGTAGTAAGGAGAGAAACGCATCAAAGGGATGGTGCGACTGTCAAGAAGCACAAGGTGCTATTGGATGGGCAGGCCCTAGAATAAGAAGACTTCGCTACAGATGTTGCAAGCTCATTGGGAGATTTTGCAATAGTAAACCAGTTTTCAGTGGGAAACCTGAATGAGAAGTTGAAGCAGAAGGATCTGTTGGTGAGCCATTTGCAGGACAAATTAAAGACTGTAGATCAGGAAATCAGGAGGGAGATGAACAAGAGTTTCAAGAAGACTAGAGTTTGTGATACACAGTAAATCCTGCAACTCAAATCCAGTCTTGACGAAATGCACAAGAACGCACAGGCGAGTAGAGAATGGGCCTTTCAGCAGGGAGAGTTCGTAAAACAACTATAGGCCAGAATAAACTCGATTGAAAATACAGCTGTAGATATGATATTTTTCCAAGCGAAGGAATTGGAAGTGTGTGAGAATTTGGGATCAACGTAGCAAAGCCTTTTCACTAAGGTAGAAGTTGTCCAAAACCATTTTCGGGTGGTCAACCAATCCTTAAATAACATTGGTTTAAAGTAGAGAGAGGCTATTGTTGCTCGGGCCACTTTCCAAGAAGCAGTTGTGGCATCAGCAAGAGGAGTATCTATGGTCTCCATATTGTTTCCCTCAGAACAAACCAGAGGCGATATTATACTGAAGAGTTGGGAGACTAACATAGTTGAAAGTAAAAGAATGGTTAAGGAAGTGAAGAAGGATTGTGAAGAAACTTTTCATTCACTCGAAAAAGAGTCATTAGACCTCGAAAAAGATGATATCTCTGAAGTCTTGGGACAATTTGATATAGCCAAGCATCAACTTAATATCAAGACAAACATTGAAGAGGCTCGGGCTGAAATATTGCAATTAAAACAGATTGATATTACTCAAATAGATATGTGGCTAGTGAAGCCCAGTCTGCA
>JASDQU010712375.1:0-10076 GCA_032191745.1 Picea mariana | reverse complement strand
TAAAAATGCAAAATGAAATTAAAATTCAATACCCTTTTCCTTTAATTACATCGATTAACCAATACCTCTACTGACGAAACATTTAATTTCCTTATTGAATAAAATTTAGGCGGTGGTCTAGTATCTCATTTGGAATGATTGTCATAAATCAATTATTAATGTCATTAATTTTCGGGAAAAGCACAGATGAAATTTGAATTTATCCAAGTCATTATTCAACGAAGGATCAATCATGTGATAATCATCGTTAATGCACCAGTTAATCACACTTATCGTTAAGTAAATTTAAGAATTTCGGATCTTGGGATATCCTATAACATTTCAAGGTGTGACTTCCGAAACACAAAATCGCGATGTGATTAGTTAATTTTAATCATGTTTAACCCTTTTAAATAATTGTGATTAACCTAAGACAGTTTCACGATTTTGGATATCAAGACTTTGATAGTCGCTCGAGGCAGGATCCCTGAAATGCAAAATCGCGATATGATTAATTAACCGTTAATCATTTTTAATTCTTAATTAATCCAGTTTAATGCTTAAGACAACTTCACAATTTCGGCTATCAGGACTTTGGATTTGCTACATGTTGAAATGCTTGCATCGCGAAACTCCAAAACCTGACATTTCGAATGTAGTCTTTAGTGATTTGACTTTTTAACGAACAAGCAGCTCCATAAATTTTAAGATATTAGGGTCATTTGATTAAAAGGAAGACTTCATCAACGGTGAGAATCAAGCACGTGTTGTTTTTATTTAAACGAGAATGAAAACTATTTAAAGTCTAAAGTTTATAAAAATATATGTGTTCCAACATAGGCTCCATCTATGGATCACGTCTCCCTGCGATACACAGAAGAACAATAAACCAAGTGCCTTTATTGGGTAAATGGAGTCATTATTGCATTTTTGTGAAACACATTTGGGAAAAGATCATAATGAGAAAAATAATTTCAATCAAAACTTAGAAAACATTCAAAACACATCAAATCATGACTTTCAGTTAGGCTATTTGAAATTCCTCTTTCTTAAAACTATATTCGGATTTGCTTAAGATAATCGAAACAACTTTAACCCGTCTACCAGACTCTATTTGATTTTGTTCGTATCAAGGAAAAATAATTTTAATGATTTAGTCAGGGAGTCCTGCATAGGCTTAGAATGTAAATCTTGCTGAAAAGGGAACTAACTACCAGAGTACATTATAATACATGTACAACAGCCTTGCATATATCATAGACATTGCTTCACTACCAACGAGCCTGTTCAGTACTCCAGTGAAGTTATCTAATTCCCTCATTGAATTTCCTTTCACCACTTCAATTAGTCATTTTTCATTTAAATGCTGAGAAGAGGTTAATCATTTAATGAATTTCCTTTCATCATCTCTTTTTGGACTAGATGGGGACAATCATTTAATGAATTTCCTTTCACCATATGTCTTATATTTTGTTATAAACATGAAGTGGGGGCAATCAATTTGTATATAATATACCAGGGACAATATCTATTTATAATTTAGCAACAGAGGTCTGTCAACTCACTTTGATTACTTTGGGTTAATCCTCTTCCAACCTTTAAAACACCTTTGCCTATAAGGAAGTTCTCATGGGGAGCTTTTACTTTCCAGGGACTTGCCTTGAGCGAAACTAATTAGTTTGAGTTTTTTAGAAAGGCTAAAGTTTTCAGGATTAACCAAGACACACTTCTTTTAGTTAAATTTAGAGGGGCATATAAAATTTCACCTAACATTACTTTAAGACAAGTTTCTGAGTTTTCAGAGTTACGACAAAATCTTCCCTCTGTGAAGACCAAAAAAGGGGAAAAAGAGAATCAAAGAAAAATAAACTTTGGGATGGGCAGGATAAAATAGTAAGAGTACTCAAAAGTTTTGTTGCGAGCAAGGTCAATCTCACATAAGTTTTTTTTAGAGATTCTCGTATTCTTTTTAGATATTTTATTCGTACTTCATTTTTATTTCAGTTTTTATTTTATTTCATTTTTTATTTTGATATTTTAATTTTATTTAACTCATAGAAGACTTTTAGGATTAAGCCAGAATTCTTATGTTCCTCTCGTTGTTAATCAGGTGACAACCTTTATATGGACGAGACTTCCTTCATATTTAGCTAAATCTCTTCGAAAATTTTAACTGGTTCAATAGGTTAGAAACTCATACCTCAAATTTTCTTTATATTTTCAACTAAGAAAACCACTTATTTATCACTTGTTTTGAGAGGATATCAATGTTCTGAAACGTGTTTATGATATCTCCTTATCTCTCAACTACCARCAAGCATTCTSCATAAATATAAACACGATAAATGTCAGAAACTTCTCGAAAAAGAAATAGCAGTTGTTACTTATTTTTGATATTTCTGTTTTTTGTGAAATCAACAAACCTGGTTGTATTTACAGTGAAAGTGGAAACTTACCAAAGAAATGAAAATTTCGAATCAAAACAAGGAAATCAATGTTTATTGCATAAAGTGCTTCAGGTAACACCCGTTGATGGGGGCGTTAATGACTTGCCCGTCGAGGTTCTCCAACAAGAACAAATTCTTTCCTTCAGAAGCCATGACCCTAAAAGTTCCACACTAGATGTGATCAAAATTTCCATGTTTTACGGCATCCTCCTTCCTAGCGTCCCGTTTAAAAATGAGGTCATCAGGAAGGAACTCCCTATATTTATCCTTTTTTATCAAATAGGGCTTTCATATTGTCTTGGTATTTATGGAGTTTCTCATCCACCTCAGCCCTGTTCTGTTGCACTTCTATTAACTAGTTGATTCTTCGGGTGATATCATTAGGTTCTTCCTTTGAATCTTTCCAGAGCTTCATTACCGGTAGAGCCAGGTTTATAGGTAGTACCACATTAGTCCCGTACACCATTTGGAAAGGGGACATTTTGATCGATTTCTTAGTGCCTATCCGATTTTCCCACAAAGTGTATTTCAGATGAACGTGTTAGGCTTTCTTATTTTCGGTTAGCACCTTTTTTATTATGGTGATTAAACTCTTATTTGATGATTCTGATAATCCATTTCCCTGAGGATAGTAAGTTGTGGAATGTCCCAGTACAATATTGTACTTTTGACAAAAACTAACCATCACCATGGATTTGAATGCCTGTGCATTATCTGTAACTATCTTTCGAGGACAGCCAAATCTAGATAAAATGTTTTCCTCTAAGAAATTTATCACCACTTAGTCTATAACATTTCTGTTCGGAATGGCCTCAACCCATTTAGTGAAATAATCTGTAGCGGTCAAGATCCATTTATGTTGTGCTCTTGAATGTGGATGAATTTCTCCAATAAAATCCAGACCCCACTATTGAAATGGAGCTTCCGTCTTGACTGGGGTCAAGGGTAGTGCGAGGAGATTTTGTTTACCTGAGAATAATTGACAGATATTATAGGCTCTGACTTTAGCATTCACTTCTGTAAATAACTTCAGCCAATAATATCTAGCTCTTAGGATCTTATAAGCCGTCGCCCTCCAGGCGTGGTGTCCTCCACACACCCCTTCATGAAACTCATTTATGACGTTCTCTATTTCAGATTTTGTTAGGCATCTTAATAAAAATCCCAATGGGTCTTTCCAATACAATTAGCTGTCAACGATACAATATTTTATCGCATGCAGCTTCAATGTTCTTACCTTGGAAGGAATCATATCACTCGGGCATTGCAGAGTCAAGAGATATGAAAGTATGTCGCTATACCAGGCAGAGGAAGAGAATTTTTCTTGGATCTCGGTTGCAGGTATAGTGACATCAAATTCGTCTATGTCTGTAAAACCTTCATAAACTTGCAGATGATTTATCCTGAGTGCTCTGAAATTTGATTCGGCTAATAGCTTAGCCATGCCTTGACCTTTGACAAGTTTTCTTGGTTTGAACTCAAGACAAAATTCCTGGATCTTGGAAATCCATCGACCTCTCCCACCATTGCTATCAGGTTGAACCAATATATCTTTAATGAAACTGGTAGGTACATATGAAACTACTTTAGAATGTAGCACGTAGGTCCTGAAATATTTTAGGGCTTTCACCATTGCATATGCTTTCTTTTCCAGTATGTCGTATTTCAACTCTGTGTCTCTGAGGCTTTTGCTGAAGAATCCTATCGGTTGTTCAAACCCTTACTCGTTTTTATGTAGGAGTACAACTGCAATCGTATGTTCGGATGCGAATGAGAAAATCAAGAATTCTTTCATGTAATCAGGACTGGCTAGCATGGGTGCTTCCCCTATAACTTTCTTAAAACATTTGAAGGAAGCTTTAGATTTAGTTGTCCATTTGACCTCGTTGTCCTTTTTTTATCATATCTATGATCAACTTTACAATTTCAGCAAAGTTCGAAATAAATATCCTTAAAAAGTTTATTTTTCCTAAAAAAGATTTGATTTACTTTCTGTTCCTAGGAATATTTATTGTATCTATAGATTCAACTCTTTTTTGGTCTATTTTAATTCCATTTATAGATACTATATGGACCAAGAGTTTACCTTCCTGCATTGCAAAATGAGATTTTTGGGGTTCAGAGACAAACCAAAATTTCGACATTTCTCGAACGTTTGTTTGAGGTGTATTAAGTGCTCTGCACCAGATTTAGAAAACATGGTTAAATCATCAAGATAAATGACAACAAACTTATCTCTTTCACCGATGAAGGTGATGTCCATTGCTCCTTGGAAAGTGGCTCCTGCGTTCATCAGACCGAATGGCATTTTATCATACATGAAAGTACCCCATGGGGTAGTGAACACGGTTTTTTCTTTATCGTCCTCGTGGACTGCAATTTGGTTATAACCTGAAAATCCATCAATCATGGACATTCTATTAGCTCGAACCACTTTCTCCAAAACATGATCCATTTTAGGTAGTGGATAATTATCTTTGAGGGATGATCTATTTAAGTTTTCTGAAATCCACGCATAGTCTGATTTCACCATTTTTCTTCTTGACTGGGACTAAATTGGCTACCCACTCAGAATATCTGAGTGGAATGATGATTTTCATCCAAGAGATTCTTTACTTCTCTTTCTATCACATGCAACAGTATAGGATTTATTTGTTTGAGCTTCTGCCTGAAAGGTTTGATGCCCTTCTTTAAAGGGATCTTATGTTCGATGACAGTGGTATCATAAGTTCTCAATTCATCATAAGACCAAGAGAAGACATCTTTGTATTTCTTGAGTAAATCGACATATTTTCTTTTCATTTCAGTTGGAAGGTATTTAGATATCTTTACCATCTTAGGAGTTTCCTTGGTGCTTATATTACAATCTTCAACCTCTTCAGGCTGAGGTTGCAAAGTAGACTTTAGGGGAATATCGTCATGATCGAATAATCTCTCTAAAGGAATTAGACCCTTTGGGATCTGATTGTTTTTCAGTACTAACATGTGGTGATTAGCGATATTATCTTGGAACCCCTGAGGATCTTCACCTCCCTGCATGACCCAAGCAGAGTCATTCTGATTTTCCTGATCAATATGTGTTTCGGAAAATTCATCGACCATTTCTAAAAATTGTTTGATCTACTCATCGTCTTCAAATACCTTCCAGTGCTAAACATTATTTGATATTGAAGGCCGATGTCTCATTTTTGTGTGATATTTCAGCTTCAAAACCGTAGGTGGCATGAAAGTCGCAACAACTTTCACTAGGGAGTCAGTTTGTTGATTTTCTGCCCTTGGAATATGATGAATATTGAATGATGAGAAAAAAAATTCGATGAAATCCTAGGCACAGTTCCTATATGACCTTAACCTTGGATGCTTGGCCTGATACTACTGCCTAATCTGTTTTACAATCAATTATGCATCACCGTAAACTCTCAGATTTTCAATTTTCAACTTTCTGGCAGCCTCTAATCCTAAGACAAGATCCTCGTATTCACATACGTTATTAGTATAGTCAATGTCCCATTGCAATATATATGAGAAAGGAATAATAAATTCATTATTGGGTGCTACAAACAATACCCCGACTCCTGCTCCTTCCCACGACAAAGCACCATCAAAATGCATCTTCCAAACTACGACACTATTTGCATTTTTATTTGTTTTTTCTATTTTTTGTTTTTCTTCTTCTATACAATTTTCTTTTGTACATTCATCTAAACTATCATCCAACGATAATATATAGTTACCTAAATCTTGATCAACGACATATACCTGATAGTTATTTGGGTTTTGTGGGTCACTTATAGTATACGCCAATCTCGTTTCTCTGTACATACGGGTGAACTATCCACCGAAGATCGAGATCATGGCATAAGTCATATCTAGTTGCAACGATCCTCCAAGTTTAGCACCCCAATATATGGACAACAACATGCCATACTTTGCAGGAACATCAACAACAACTACATCCATGAGAATACTTTTCACAGGGATCTGTGCATTATTAACTACTAAATCTTTAATCATGCCGAGGCACTTAACTTTTCTCGAATTGAAAGAATACAAGTCTTAGTAGGGTCTAGTAACCTTGAGGCCCAGTTTTTCCATAATGGCTTTGGGCATTAAGTTGTGTGAGGATCCAAAATCCAACACACAATTATGTAGCAAGTGATCATGCACAGTCAACATGATATAAAAAGGAGCGACAGGATCTTTGACATTTTCGATATGCGGACCAAACATTATAATAGGATTATCATCTTCCAAATTAATAGAATTCGCATGACTTTCATTATTTGAGAAATTAATCATCTTGGCGATTTGTTTTCTGTACATCGGATTTTTTGCCAGTTCAACCAAAGGTACCGGTATTTTAATTTTATTGATTTCGCTCTCTAGATTGAAACTTCCAATCGCCCTTTCGACTTCCCTGGATGGTATCTTTGTGTCTCTTTTTTCTGTTCTATTGGTTTGTGTTGCCTTTGTTTTGGCCGTCTTTGTCTTGGTATGTTTCGTATCAACTGTCTTTGTTTTGGCTATTAGATTTTTAGTGGATGGTTGAGAGGTCTCATTCTTTTTACTTCTTGACAAAATTTTCTTTGGTGGATCAGTTGTAAATTTTTTATCTCTATGCCTTAAATTATATTTTTGTTGGAGCTCGGCCATTATAGAGTTGGTGATTCCTTGATAATCGAAGTCCCCCATATTATTTATACTTACCTCATCTCCAAACAATGGTTCCTGGTCTAAATACCTTTCGTAATCTTGTCTAGTCAGGTGAGGTTCTTGGTCATTATCACTGAGGTTTCCTATATCTTCATAAAATCCCTCAAAATCTTGTGCATCATCACTTTGGATAAAGTTTTCTATTTTGAAAGGAGATTTGATTTTCTGATCCTCATTTTTTATCGGTCTTTGCTGGATCTGTGGATTTGGATTCCTTTTGAAGTCTCTCCTAGCAAAAGGATAAGGCTTAGCATGGTCTAATTCCATTCCAGAGATCTTGTTTGATAATTCTTTTATTATTTTGGCCATATCATCCATTTTGTCCTCAGCAGACTTCCCAAATCCGGAAGTTCCATCTTGTTCCCTGAAGCACTTAGTGTCTTTGTTTCCTGTTTCAACCTTCTCTTTCAGTTTACCAGATGCCATCATGTTCGAATCAATTTCGATGGCGTCATCTTGCATTCTGGTGAGATCAACATATCTCCTTTCTCTCAAAAGCAAGCAAAGTATGGCTCGAAAGCTCATGCGAAAGTTACTTTAGCTATAGGCTGTAAGGGTTTAACTTCTGCCAGAATTTTGTGATAAATTTTATTAAATATTTGAATGAACTCTAAGACTGACTCTGAATTCTTTTTTCTCAAACCCCAAATTCTGTCAGGTAATACAAGTGATATTTTCTCTCTCCCCACTGCCTCAAGAAGGCGGTTTCTAGTGCGTCATAAGATGGTATAGATCCCATTGGAATCCCTTGAAACCAAAGTCTTACTTCGCCTTCAAAGGTTTGCACCAAAAGTCTTGAATAAACATCCTCATGCTCAATGTCGAGGATATCAACGAATTGGTCGAAAACGTTTATGTGCTCGGTTGTCATTAAATCTCCCTCTCTCGTGAAATTTGGTAAATTCTTCATGTAATTTTTAGGTAGGTCATGAAGGACAGGGGGAAGGGACAGATGAGCATATCTGACAGCTACTTTGGCAAATATCCTAGGAGTGGGAGGTGGTGGCCCTTGGCCGCCTCCTCCTCCGG
Source organism: Picea mariana (assembly GCA_032191745.1). NCBI lineage: Eukaryota > Viridiplantae > Streptophyta > Pinopsida > Pinales > Pinaceae > Picea > Picea mariana. The sequence continues at coordinate 1,908 of JASDQU010712375.1, read as the reverse complement.
CACCACCTCCTCCAATTGCAGCCATTTGAATGTGAGGGGATGAACTTTTAGAGATGAAAATGGGGTTTTCGTAAACTTGTAGTGGCCCTTTGGCTACTTTATAATGATGAGAATGAAGTTCTGGAGACAGATCAGTAGGAGGCAAAAATTCTGAAAAAGGGGAAAAAGGGAAACGAGGGCTGGGTTCTTCGGACTTACAAGATATATAGACAGGAGAACCAACATGAGTTGAATCAGAATACACGATATACTCCTCAGAGTTTCATGGAATATAAACCTTTACTTCGGGGATCCATGAAATAAAGGAGGGTATCAAAAGGGGTCCTTTACCTTTATTAGTAGAGGGGAGGGAGTCGAAACGGTCTCGTCTTTTATCTCAGGTAAAAGCGGTTCGGGGTTTATAAATTCAGTTTCAGTTTTATTAGTTGATGTATCTCTGAAGTGGCTTTGTGTGTAATCCTCTTGTGAGGTTGACTGTTCAAGTGGAACCTTAGCATTAGTTTGCACAACTTTGGGTTGGTAAACCTTACTTGTGGATGCGACAACTTTCTTGGGTTTTCCCCTTGGTCTTAAAATTTTTTCGGGATCAGTTACAGGAGTAGTTTGTTGTTCGTTAGGGCTGTTCCTGGTATTCTTTCTTCCGAATGCCAACTTATATATCACGGAGTCACCAAGTGAAAAATAAATCCTTAATACAATATTGAATCCTTGTTCACTATCAAAGACATAATATTACCTTGTCGTTCTTCCCAGGGGAAAATAACTTCGTATCTCTATCCCCGGTAGCGGCGCCAAAAATATGTTGTTCCTGAGATTACACTTAAGGATTATAAGTGTAATGTCAAGGAATCATAAATATAAAGGTTGATTTTAAGAAGTGATTTTTCGATAGTTATATAAGACTTAATTCCTCAAATGAAAATAAAAATAGAACAATACAGAGGCCGTAATTTGTCGTCCAAGTCGATTTATGAAATCAGGTGAGGTGAGGGAAACTTACAAAATTGTTAAACAAAACAAGACATCAATGTAGAGATGAATCTTATCTTGTTCACAGTAGAAGAAAATGAAACATGCACTCTTGAAAGGATATAAGATCTTCAATGGATCGTGCTTCTTGAATTCGATATTGACCAACTTGATTTCTTCCAGGGCCACGGCCTCTACTTTTGAATGGCCGAAATCCAACAGAGAAAATGTACCAATCTACAGGGGGAAGGTGGGCCATACCCTTTTCTATACCGCTTTCAACTCCTTACTAATTCCACCATGCACAGTTTGATGTGCTACTTCGCGGAACACTAATCGATTTGGTAAAAATTCAGGTAGAGCATGTGGAGGAACTAAACAACCGCAAACCCTAATATAAGAGAAATGCTCTTCAATGTACTAGTAAACTGTCTTGCCTAGATTAGCTACTGTTTTGTCAGAAATCCTGGGAGGTGGGAAACCTTATATAATGGTATGCATCGACACCACCACCCAGTTGCAGATTTCATAGAAGAAATCTTTCGCTTTATCCTTCCAGAGTTTCAAATGATAAACATGTACGGGCTTAGCACTAGTTGGATTCCAGTTCCAACCCATTAGAGGAAAAGGTGTCATAAAACAGACAACGCCCATGATATAAGCTGACATGAAGAATGGGGCAGGTTTCCCCTTGGATTTCTGTGACTGGTATTATGTAATCTCCCTAACCAAACTGTTTGATAACATCTTGCCCCAATCAAAATAATACCCCTCTGCCACCGTGTGCATAATAGGCACCCACTGTAATAAGAAATGGGATGTGTTTTCCCTCCCATAGAGTCTACACATCATCATTTCTATATAAATTATGTGAGTCTCTAGTGAAGAGACTGCGTATACGCCATGGGAGTCAGCACTGAGCTTCTCAGGGCGAGAGTA
>JASDQU010712374.1:0-10735 GCA_032191745.1 Picea mariana | reverse complement strand
TATTGCAACTCACTGTTTGAAGTTTACGCAAGACCTCACTCGTTCATGCGTACCTGGTCTGGTTTCTGAGTTGATACGATATGGTTCTGAGTTTCCCTCCGTTCGATCACCCTTTAAATCAAACTGTGACATTAAATCTGATGGGCTTCGGGCTCTGCTCCTGCTAGCAATCCAGAAGTGACTTCCGAACGCCAACAGATAGTCAGTTCCTCATCTCATTCTGGTCAAGCCTCTAGTCACTACTGGATACCAAGCTCACCAAAGCCACTACCTTCCACCCCCATACAGATGGCCAAACTGAGGTCGCGAATCAGATGGTCATACATATCCTGCGCATGTACATTTAAAAAACCCCCCACACATGGGATGAGAGTATTCCCTATGTGCAATATAGCTACAACCGAGCCCTACATATCTCAACTGGACATAGCCCCTTTTAGGTGGATTTTGGATTCCAACCATTGGGCCCCATGGATGCTGCATTACCATTGGTGACCACCTCGACTGACTCGTCCCCTGCTCCACTAGAAGCTGACAAAGCCACTCGGTTCATTGAGAAGATCCAACACATCTTCCAACAGGTTTAGGATATTCTACAGAAGTCTAATGCCAAGTACAAGCAGGGCCATGATCAACATCGGGTGCCACATGAGTTTCCAGTGGGGGACAAAGTTTGGTTGCATTTGCAGAAAGAATGGCTTACAGGGCCCCATCAGAAGCTTCGCCCACTCCGTTATGGGCCGTACACTATCACCAAAGCTATGGGTGACAATGATTTTGAGCTCAACATTCCCCCCTTCCTTGTTCTGCATTTAGTCTTCAATATGGATGTCCTTCAACCATATCTCCCACCATTATTGGACACCTTAGAGATAGCAGAGCAGTTGACACCAACATAGCTCAACCTTGATTGCATGCAACAAGAATCCAATGATAATATTGTGGACACACATACCAAGGGCACTCGACATCAATGGGTCCAACTTTATCGAGTCAACAAAGTAGGACAACTCCTGCACCAAGGCAAGTGGCTCACCCGGGGCCAAATTCAACAGAAATTTTCTCATTTGATGGGGGAAATAAACACAATGGAGACCATTTCTTCTTAAGGAGGGAGTATTGATCCAGGTGGATATCAGTGGCCACCCATCTATTCCATTAGCTCAATTTTTTTTTTCCATCTTGGCAATTTTTCAACAGTTTTTTAGGTTCCAAACTTTTGGGGCCATTTTGAGGCCCTAAACGACGTTTTTTGGGGATTTGGGTCCCAAGTGACTATTAAAGGCATGAACTGAACCAACTGAAAATAGTTCTTCTCGGTTAGACATTTCCAACAAGCTATCATGCACCTAAAACGAATATCGTATGCAAAAGTTACGACCCTGGGAAGTTTATGTACTAACTTACCCAAAGAGGGCCCACATTACTTTTGGTGCTTCATCTCCTAGGGTTGGGTTTTTGGATGTCTAAGGTTTTTGACATTCCTGTTTATTGTAAAACGCCTTCAAAGCCTCATTGTAACCATCTTCTTGTAAATGAGCACAACCATCACATCTCTTCTCAGAGATAAGCCACCAGCATTCCAACAAGCTCGTTTTCCGCTGCATTTTACAGTTTCGGCTTATTTCCTTATTGAATAGAAAACCAATTTTACCCTATCTCTGTTATTTTGTGTTAAGCATCTTTTAATAATTTGTATTCATTTCCTTCTTCTCATAAAATCTGGATCAATGGTTGGCGAACCATGTACCAAAAAGAGTTTCCTAGAGAACCGACAAATACACCAACTGACAACCCATGTATTTTGGTGGATGGTTACTCTTTTATATGGAATTCAACAATGTTTATGTTTTGCAGGTACAAGAAGAAGATCAAGAATGAAGAATACCAAAGACCATGGAAAAATATAGATTAAGACAAAGGGAAAATACAGTACAAAACCTAGAAGAGAGAAGAGACCAATTTAATGAAGATTTCTCATAAAAGAGAGAACATTCCTACTCGTAATGTTTAATGCATAATATGATGGAAAATGTAATAATGTAGAATTATTCTATAAAGTCTATATAAGAATGAAAGATTGAGAGAAATGAGTAGATGTAGGGATGAAGATTGTTGAGAAAATCATGAGATGTGAAATCTTTAAAAAGATAGTTGAGGAAATAATGGAACTAATTTTCTAATTATGACATATTTGTTATAATCACCTAATATTGTATAAAAAAAAAGACCATTTATACAATAGTGTAATATTGGAAAATGATTGTTTAATAATTTTTCCCTAGGTTTACAAGTATATTTTATAAGTATATTTCAGACTTCCTTGCTTTGTATGTGTTTTTGGTTCATCATTTTTGGTATGAGAGCCTAGGAGAATATGGAGAGGAGACTCGATAGCCCACTTACGTTGCTAGAAACATTGAAGAATATGTTTTGCATGCTTTTGAAGAAAGATCAGGTTATATTCTGATCACAGGTGTGTGAATCATTGGTTTATTTCTCAGGTAATCATAGATCCGGACACTGCTCATTAGGATATTGGTGGGTAGTAAATCCAACTGTCATATTGGTTGAGGCGAAGCATCCACGTGTGCTACCAGTGATTAGTGGTCAGATGTGCTGAAGTAGATTCAGAAATATCCAAAAGTCCCTCGTCTCCACATCCTGCACTGATAGAGGAAAAACATGTAGCAGTCATCATTTGAGATTGGGGAATGTAGAAAAGAAAGTAGGCGTAACTGTCAAGTCTGGAATTTCAAATTTATTTTATCTATAAAATAGATAAATGAAAATTTGTTTGACTTCAAATTTATTTTATCTATCAAATAGATAAATGAAAATTTGTTGAAGGTTATTTGGTTTTTATGTCAATCATTTTATGTTAAGTTTGTAGCTTCTATTCAGTAGATCTTAAGTAAGCTAAGTACCTTCGAGAAATTATGATGGACCTTACCCAATAAAACTTAGATATTTTACATGCAGGTGTGTAGATTTAGTAATACTTCTTAAAATGATAAGAAACGTCCTATAAAACGTCAAATTCCAGGCCTGGTCCCTGCAACGGGATCAATTGTAGTTGTTGGTGAAGGAGACGGTGTATAGAAGGAGGCTTCACACATTTTTATGTTTCCGATAATCATTATTTTGCGTTTTTGCATGCAATTCAATAAGTTTGAATGAAATAAACCGGTTGCAACAAATATCCTCGTCAAAAAGGAAAGCTTTGAAATGTTGTAAGTACTTGAAATATTTATTCAAGTTATTCTAGAAGCTTGAATGTATATAATTATTTACAGAGACTTTAATTAAGAAGAAGGATTCTTTGAAATTTTGTAGAAATATTTATAATCTTTGAGGTTGATAATTCCTCCAAGATAGCTTTATAATAGAAGAATGATTCAGGAAAATTTCAAGAATGTAAAGAGCTGAAGAAAAAGAAAGCAGAAGAGGAAAATCAGTGAAGACTATGAAGAAATTGCACACACAAGACCAACCAATTGGAAAGAATTGAGGACTACATTTTCAAAGTATGCTCGTTTTTCCCTAGAGGTGTCGCCTGTAAAATCAAACAACCCAGATTGTTGTAAGAAGAAATTGAGCACAACCCTTCATAAGGAAAAACACATTCAGTTCGAGTAGAGATGGCACACAAGAAAATTATTTATGGGTTGTTAGGATTAGCAGGGATCAATGAATCATTGAATTTCTTATCATCAATATCAAGCAGCAAAGATCGATGGGGTAGCGTAGCTAGAGATCATGGTAGAGTGATTTGAAAGGAAGTGATGTTACTTCACTAATGATGTTACTGCATGTGAATAAATAATTGCAGCAGGAACAAGGAAGGTGCAATATTTTTCAAAAGCATGTTTTCTCATGACAATGGTTATGTGGTTTCATCTTAACAAAGGGAAGTTGAGTCGAATTGAGAGCCTAATTCAATTAAGTCCAAAGGTTTGAGTCATGTAATGAAGTTTTTTATAAAGATATAACAAAATTATGTCGAGTCAAAATCCGTCTTGGGAAGTTAAGTCAATGTCAAGATTAAAGGTTGAGATTTTAATGAAGTCATGTAGCATGTAATAAAGATTTGAATATGGACATTCTTTGTAAATATCTTTTGTAAATTGATGTGAAGAGTCTCAAAGAAGTCATTAATTTAATATGTAAGGGTGCATGATGAGTGGTATCGGATACCCAAGGTTTAAATTATTGTAAGTCACTACATTAATGCGAGTTTTTAAAGTTTTGAATATAGAAGACAAAACTAAGTTGAGGGAGTCATAGTAAAATGCCATTGTTGTAAGTCGAGGTGAAAGAAATGTTAGGTTATTGTTTCTCACAAAATTGAGTTTGTGTTGGAATTGGCCATTCTGATAATAGATAAGATTTTTTTTTTTGCAAGTATCAGAAATTATGAAGACATGAAGAGATTAGTGGAAAAAAAAAATTGTCTTGTTGGACATTGCACAACCCAACAAGAAACATATTTGCATGCATGTAATTGCAGGTTCAAAGAAAGAAGAAGCATAATCGACAAAGACAATGTAGTGGAAGAAGCCTGAAAAAAGATTGTTGCAGAAAGAGAAAATGATGCATATTTCATAAAGATGACTTCAAGAGAAAAGGAGATTTGTGGAAGAACCCTACAACAAAAAAGATGCAACAGAAAGAGGAACAAATTCCAACAAAGATTGGGTAGAAGTTTTTGATACAACTCCACAGTTGCAAATGTGGGTATAGTCTCAAAAGGTTCTAGAGGACGAAACCAAGAATACCAAAAGGCCAAGTTCAAGGGAGAAGCTTGGTGAGGTATTGTGTATCAAGGTGAAACATACTTGTTACTACGGAGGTTATTTTCAGCTCACAGTGAGCATGGAGAATCTCATAGAGGAAGAGAGCAAAATGACTATGGATAGTCAAACATAGGGTTCAGAAGGAAGCCACAAACAAAGTAGAAACAAACTCCATGATAGAAGAAGAGGAAAAATATATTTGGATTAGATGAACTCCTATGCATGAATGAAAGGATAAAGAAGTAAGAGAAAGAGATAAAGAAAACAAAGGACGGACACAGTGAATCAGCATAAGGAAAGCAACATAAGTGAAGCAATGAAAACATGTTCAACAAAGAAGAAGGAACAAGGAAAACGAAGTATAAATAAAATGATGTATGTTTTTAATATGTGATAAATCCATGAAGCATAAACAAACCTAGTAGTTTATTGGTCCTCTTTGATAAGGAAATGCTGAAATTTGAGTCTTATAGCGATGTAACCTTGATGAGGCAATGTATACTCCAAAAACGTTTATGGTAATCTAAAAGCCGTTATGTAATGTATGGTTCGTAGTCAATGAGAAACCACTTATCATAATTTAGTTGTGTTAAGCATAAACCACTTGAGGATTTTGAGCAGAGAAAATATTGAGGCAAAGGTTTGGAAGAAATAGGGAACGCATGAATAAGAATCCATGAAAAGTTTTGTTCCTTGGGACTCTGATGCAGGAGCATCAAACACATAGTTACAGGGAAACAAAACATCAGGGTGAGGATGGTAATGGTGACACAAGGGGATTGACAGTTACATGAATGAATACTTTCAATGAAAGAATGGTGGGTGAACCATGTACCAGAAAGAGTTTKCTAGAGAACYGATGGATACAMCRGTTGGAAACVCATGTATTAYGGTGGATGGTAACTCTTTTATATGGACTTCAACAATGTTTATGTTTTKCAWGTATAGGAATAAGATCAAGAATGGAGAAGACCAAAGGCCATGGAAAACTAAAGATCAAGACAAAGGGAAAATAAGGTACGAAACCTAGAAGAGAGAAGGGACTAGTTTAATGAAGATTTCTCATGAAAGAGGGAACATTCCTACTTGTAATGTTTGATGAATAATATGATGGAAAATGTAATAATGTAGAATTATTCTAGAAAGTATACATAGGAATGGGAGATGGAGAGAAATGAGTGGACATAGTGATGAATATTATTGAGAGAATCATGGAGAACTTGTGGAAAGATCGTAGGAGATCCTTAGGGAGATAGTTGAGGGGATAATGGAACTGATTTTTCAATTATTATGTATTTTTTATGGTCACCTCATATTATATAAAGAGATCATTTGTACAATACTGGAATATCGGGAAATGATTGTTTAATAAAGTTTCCCCTTCGTGGGTTTGGGAGTATATTTCTGGATGCCCTTGCTTTGTGTGTGTTTCTCATCACATGATCCATGTAATCACTTGTTGTTCCATTTTCTTATCTGCTACTAGACAAGGGTGGTCTACTGAATGGGGTCTTATCACATAACATCCAATTAATTGAGTTGACCTACTCTTTATTTCTATGCATCTAAAAGATTCATACCCAACTGAATTGTAGTTCGAAAGGTCTTCACCTGAAATTATATCAGAAAGAGAACTTGTTTTCCATACACCAACTCATATGGTGCAAACCTGGTCATGATCCTCCATGTAATCCTGTGGGCCCAAAGTTCATCAATAAGCTAATCTACCCAATCCTTATGGTGTAGTTGAATTGATTTGTTCAAGATTGCTTCAAGTACCTTGTTGGTGGACTCCACTTTCCCATTGGCCTGTGGATGGTAAGGATAGGATTTTTTATGCTTGAATTGCTAATTTTATGTGATGTATTGTACCAAATTTGATGTGAACTGTGCTCCTTGATCTGTTACAATTTATCTAGGCACACCTAAAAAGGAAAAAATATCCTTAAATCGAAAATCTACAAATTTTTTCTCAGTGGCACAAGAAACATCTTTAGCTTCTACCCATTTAGTAATGTAATCAGTAAAAACCAATATATATCTTTTCTTCAGTAAGGTTGGATCAATAGGTCCTGCAAAATCTAGAGGCCATTTTTCAAAAGGTTCGATGAGTACCTGTGGCTGTAAAGGAATCTCATTGGGTTGTGCTAGGTGTCCCATCCGCTGATAGCTATCAGAACTTCGAACATAAATTTTGACATCTCTGAAGAGAGTGGGCCAATAATACCTTGAATGAATGATCCAGGTGGATATTGGTGGCCACCCGCCTATTCCACTTTGACCCACACCATTGTTTCTTTCAGTTTTCCGGTTTCCTTAATTACAACACAATTTACTATTTTTAGCAGTTTTTTGGGTCCTGAACCTCTGGAGCCGTTTTGAGGCCCTAAACGACGTTTTTTGGGCATGAATGGTTCTATGAATGTGCGTCAAACGAAGATAGTATGCCAAAGTTACGACCCTAGGAGATTGAAGTACCAATTTACCCCCACGGGGCCCATATTTTGGTGTTTCATCTCCTAGGGTTAGGTTTTTGGATGTTTAGGGTTTTCCATTGTTTCTCAATAATATATAGGCCTTCGAGCCTCATTGTAACACATATTTCATAGGCTAGTATCCACCACATCTCTTCTCAGAGATAAAATACCAGCGCCCAAGCTATTTTATTTCAATTATGTCTGTAAGCATATTTAAGTCATTTGTTGTTAATGAAATGAAGCTTTACTTCCGCTGCATCTCTGTTGTATTTCTGTATTTCATTGTGTTCCTGTATAAATTTGGATCAGTGGTATCAGAGCAGTGTGCTCTTTCTCGATCCTTATTTTCATGTCCCCAACGATGTCGGGGTATAAGGAGTTAGGGATCGATCTAGTTGAACCGTTGCAAGATCATCCTCGCAAACCTCGACGACCGCCCATGGGGGAAGAAAAGAAAGATGAGGGAACAAGAGATCCTATCAAATTATTGCTCGAGGAGGCCCTCGAGAAACAAATGAACGCGATGATGGACAAATTTTCCTAGATCCTTCAACGGATGCTCACTGGTAGCACATCTACATCCAACATCCACTCTGGAGGTGCCACTCCTTTTAAGGTATAAGTAAACTTTGACATTCCCATATTTGAGGGACAAATAGATGAAGATGTTGTTGATAGATGGTTGAATCTTTTAGAAGGATATTTCTCGGTTCATGACTTTTCTGACCGAGAAAGGATTATTTTTGCACACCTTAAAGCCGCCCCCCATGTCAAGGACTGGTGGGAAGCCTACTGGGAGAAATAGAGAAAGCGGAACCCTCTTTGTTCTTAGTCGCACCCACTTGGAATTCTTTCCAGGATGCCATCAAGAAAAAATATTATCCCGTGGGGAGCTATGAGGACAAATACATACAATGGACTACGCTGCAGTAGCAAAGGGACCAATATGTGCATGAGCTGACGAATATGTTCCATACCCTACGCACAAAGCTGGATATCAAATATTCAGAGAAACATTTGGTGTTAAAGTACCGCATTTGTCTTCATAGATACATTCAAGAGGAAATGGAGTTCCTGGACATCTCCTCGCTTGGTGCGACATACCAATATGCTGACAAGATTGAGAAGAAGTTCAAATAAAAGAAGTGAGACTTTGGTTCTGCGAATCAGAAGAAAGGGAAAGGTACCCCCAAACCGCCGAAAAAAGGACCAAGACAAGGTGGGGTGACCCAGGACAACCCTCCAAAGCTGCAAGTAAAGAAAAACACCACGAAGACAAAAAAGGACATGGGGAAGTGGTGTGAGTTCCATAAGAGCTCCTCTCACAACACAAGTGAGTGTCATGCCAAGCAGTCACTGGTAACCAAGTTGAAGGCTTATGACTCGGATGCAGGCTCCGAATTTGAGTCAGAACTTTATAATGGGAATGACAGGGGGAAGCAGATTATTGATGCAGAGCCCAACGCCACCGTTTCCACCATGAAGATCTAGAAGAAGAAACCAGAAGATCCATAGGAGGCAGAGCACCTCTTCCATTCCCAAATGTGGGTAAAGGGTTCCTCGTTGCAGTTCATTGTCGACAATAGGAGCCAGAAGAACCTCATATCAGTAGAGGTCATGAAACAACTGGGCTTACTGCCCACAACACACCCACAACCATACACCATCGAGTGGTTGCACCAAGGACGGGACCTTTGTGTCAGCCAACAATGTCACCTTCCCTACATCATCAAGCCCTTCACGGATGAGGTATTATGTGGCATTGCTCCTCTTGATGTTTTTGATGTATTATTAGGCCAACCATACTTGTGGAAGTGACATTCTATGTATGAGTCGAGGCCTCGTGCTATTATTATTACTTTGGGAAATAAGTTGTACAGGATAACGGAAATAGCACTGCCTACAACCATCTCTTTGATTACTATAAAACAATGCAGTAAGCTCATTACCAAAACCAGGAATTTTTTTTCTTGATGATCCTCCCTCAAGGAAAGAAGAAGACTGTGGCCACGAACTCCAAACAAGGCCCCTCTGCACGACAACAATAGATGGATAAGGTCGTGGAGGAGTACGAGGACATATTCACCTCCCCTGTAGGGTTTCCTCTACACTATCAGGTCAAGAACCCCATCGATCTGACCCCAGGTGTGTCGTTGCCCAATGGATCAATCTATTGATGCTCGGTTCTGGAGAATGAAGAAATCAAGAGGAATATTCAAGATTTGCTGTAGAAAGGTCACATCCGACTGAGTTCATTTCCCTATAGGAGCCCGATCATGATGGTGTAGAAGAAGGATGGGACTTGGAGACTCTGCATTGACTATCAGGCATTAAACAAGATCATTGTCCGGAATAGGTACCCGATCCCACAGATTGATGACCTTTTGGTTCAACTCAAGGGGGAGAAATATTTCATCAAGATCGAATTGAATTCTGGGTATCACCAGGTACCAGTAAAACCCTCTGATGTGTGGAAGACTGCATTAAAATCCAAGGAGGGCATTTTCGAATGACTGGTCATACCTTCGAGTTGACGAATGCACTTGCAACCTTCATGAGACTAATGGATGACATCATATGACCATTCACCAACTCATTTGTAGTGGTGCACTTGGATGACATTTTGATCTTTAGCCAGACTTGGGAAGAGCACCTCCACCACATCTGACAGGTCCTCCAAACACTACGGCAACACAAGTTGTGTGCCAATTTGGAGAAGTGCACTTTTGGCATGACCCAAGTTCAATATCTGGAATACATTATTGATGAGCGAGGGTTGCATGTGGATCCATCCAAGATCCAAGTCATTCGAGATTGGACAACCCCAACCAACCTAACAGAGCTCCGCAATGTTTTGGGTCTTGCTAATTTATACTGCAGGTTCGTGTTGGGATTCTCTCATATCACTTGTCCCTTGAGTCAATTCACCAAGGGAGGAGCAAAAGAAAAATTAATTTGATATGAATCTCAACAGAAGGCATTCGAATATTTGAAGCATCACCTCTGCTCTGCACCAGTGCTCAGATTACTTGACTTGCAACAACCATTTGAGATCGAGACAGATGCTTTCGACTATGCTATTAGGGCATTCCTTATTCAACAGGGGCATCCAGTGGCATATCACAGTGAGACACTTTCCGACATAGTCTGGAAGTATCCCCCTTATGACAAAGAGATGTATTCCATTGTGCAGACTTGCCAACAATGGAAGCATTACATTTTGGGAAAGAAAATACTCATACACACAGATCACCGATCCTTGTAGTTCATACAGACACAAGGGAAGTTGGAGAATGATCTCCATCAGAAGTGGTACACATACTTGCAACAATTTCATTTGAACATTAAGTACAAGAAAGGAAGCACCAATAATGTTGCTGACTGCCTCAACTGACCACCTATCATGGCGCTAACCACGGTGCTCAACTTTGATGGGAATGAGACTTTCGATTGGTCACTTCT
>JASDQU010712373.1:20893-35223 GCA_032191745.1 Picea mariana | reverse complement strand
TGCCAATATGCTCTTGACAAGGATGGAATCATTGTGTAACAGGTTTTGAAACATCCAACGTTTCAAGTGGACACTCCACCCATCATCAGGGACAAATGAAGGTTTTGAAACATCCAACGTTTCGAGTGGGCACTCCACCCATCATCAAGGACAAATGAAGCATGCCCAATATTTCGAGTGGACATTGCACCCATTATCATGGACAAATGAAGCTTCATTTGTACCTGATGATGGGTGGAGTGTCCACTTGAAATGTTGGATGTTTCAAAACCTATTATATAGTGATTTTCCAAAAATATTGGATAACATTACGACTAACTATGGAAACCTACATTCTTACATGGTAAAACTTATAATCCACAACTTTATCAATTAAATTATTCATGCCAAATTTCAAGTGAAAAAAATTGGTTTCCTTTCCCATTATACTGAATAATGGTAAAAGGACCAATTCATAATGTAAATGTGGTAAAACTTACAACCACCACTTTCTCCACTAATTCCATTAAACTTGGTAAAACCTATAATCCACCACTTTATCTGCACCAAAATTTAATTTTATTATTTAAAATGATTCTTGTCAAATTTCAAGTGCAAAGTGTTGGTTTCCTTTCCCCTTATTTTGAATAATACTAAAAAGACCAATTCATTGTTATGGAATGAGGAACACTTCCATGCTAAACCTAGTAGAAGAGAGGAAGAAATATTTAATCAGGAAAGTAAAGGACAAAGCAAACACACAGTACACAAAGATTCAACCCTAGAAACCAAAACCAGGAAAACCATCATTCCTTGAGTGTTTTTCTCTCTTGTTGTCTTATTCATTTAGAATAAAAGGTTACATGTCTAACCTTGGTCCACACCTAAGACACAATCGACATCATACCCTCTTTCTTACAGAAGAACAACCTTTTAGCCAATTCATCTTACATCTACATGACCATCAACCTCTAAAACGATTTCTCTAAAGGTTAGCTTTTATAGCATTACAACATGCCTTCTTTATAGGCTTTAGAGCAAGAAAAACACTAAATAAAAGGCACCCAAAAATGGTTATAGATCCATGCATCTGGCTACAAACCCCACGAATCTTTGGATTCTATTACAATCGACTACCAAGTCGGATTACCTGTCTACTACAAGCGGCCTTCATTTGGTCTCCAGTCGGTTGCCACATGTCTACCTGTTGACCTCTTGTCGATTGAACTCTTCGACTTGTTGTCGATGTCTTCTCCCTTCAACTTTAAATTTACCTGGTTGACCCACCTCGATCTTCGACTTCAACTTTATCCGGTCGACCCACCTTGACCTTCGACTTACTATCGATTCACCTCGACTTCGACTGTCAATCGATCCACCTTGACTTTCACTGCAAATAATATAAAAACCCAACATTCTCCCACTTGTTGTTTTCTTTGCTGAAACCAAGAGACCTATAAACTCTCATTCACAGACCCATAGCAGCAATGCCTATTGCCTCTCTGCACCAAGAGAACTTCACAACACTCACCAACTTGGTCAAAAAGTCTACTATGCTTTCCAACGTGTCTACTTTCTCCAGCAACAGTTTCTAGCTTTCCACCATATATCTCATGAAATGGTATTGCACATCAATGTTTTTAGTCTTAGAATGGTAACTAGGGTTCTTTGCCAAAAATATTACGCTTTGATCGTCGCAACTAATCTTCATATCTTTCTGCTCAAACATGATTCACGAACACAGTATTTGCAGCCATACTGCTTCTTTTCTTCCATGAGTGGCTACCACATATTCAACTTTTGGTGTTGACAGGGCTACGACTGTCTGTCGCTTACTCATCCAGTTGATTGCTCCATCGAACATTTTGAACACAAATCCATTGGTCGACCTTCGTCGATCTAGATCTCCAGTCGAGTCAACGTTGACAAAGCCATGTACATTTAATTCACTATCACCTCCAGGCTTTCCTTGGTAGCATACAACATAATCTTTTGTGCGACACAAATACCTGGATACTCTCTTGACAGTTGTCTAGTGCTCCTTCCCAAGTGTCGACAAGTATCTACTCATCACTCTCACTGCATGGGCAATGTCTGTTCAGGTGCAGACCATCGCATACATTAGACTACCAACAACACTTGCATAGGGAACATGTGCCATGTCCTCTTTTTTCTCCTGTGTCTTTGGACATTGTTCAACAATTAGCCTTTCTCCCACAGGAATTGGCAACTTCATAGGTTTGTAATCCTGCATGTTGAAACATTTCAAAATTGTTTCAATATACTTCGTTTGGTTCAACCAGAGCTTTCTAGTTGTTCGATCTCTCTTAATTTCCATTCTCATAACGAAGTTCTCTACATTGAGATCCTCCATGTCGAACTTGGAGGATATATGCTTCTTCACCTCCCTTATTGCGTTCATGTTGTTTCCAATCAGCAACATGTCGTCGACATACAATGCTACATATATGAAACGCCCACCTTTTTCTTTGGAATATATTCAGTGATTAACTTTGCTTCTCACAAATCCCAAACTAAGGATGTATGTGTCAAACTTTTCGTACCACATCCTTGGTGATTTCTTTATACCATAAAGGGATCTTTTCAGTTTGCACACCAAATATTTCTTTCCCTTTACTACAAATCCTGTAGGATGTTTCATGTAGATTTCCTCTTCTAGTTCCCCATGTAGGAACGTTGTCTTTACGTCCATATGTTCTATTTCTAGATCAAATGTTGCAGCCAGAGACATTAATACTCTAATGGAAGTTAATTTTGCAACAAGGGAAAAAATCTTGTCGAAGTCGACTCCTTCGACTTGGGAATATCCTTTTTCTACCGATAGAGCTTTGAATTTCTCAACTTGACCTGTTGCATTCATCTTCTTCTTGAATACCCATTTGCTATAAACATGCTTTCTTCCACTATGTAACTTGACTAAGTCCCATCTATCATTCTGGTGCAAGGATTCCATCTCTTCGATGATGGCATCCTTCTAGAGTTTTCCCTACGTTGAGTCGGCTGCCTATCCGACCGACTTGGGCTCATCATCGATGGCAGTTAACACAAATGTTGAACAGAATTCGGCGTGACTATACCTTTCGATAGGTTTTCTTACTCTTTATGATCTCCTTACAACCAGGGTCATTTGTTCCACCTCTTCTTTTGATTTAGTCGAATCATTTGAATCATCTTCTTTGTTCCTCAGTTCAAACCGCACCTTCTCTGTATTATTCTCGGTCTGAAATAATTTCTTTGGGCTCAGACTTACTTTCAACTTCTCTCAAGACCACATCTCGATTGTACATTATTTTCCTTGATGCAAGATCCCAAAGCTTATATCCTTTCATTCCTTCTTTGTATCCAATGAAAATACATTTGACTGCCTTCTTATCCAACTTGCTCCTCTTTTCCTTGGGAACATGCACAAATGCACCACATCCAAATACTTTGAGATGTGAAACTGAAGGCTTCTTACTCGACCATACCTCATGTGGAGTCATGTTGACTAGCGCTGATGAAGGAGACATATTCAATAGATATTTTGCAGTGTAGAACGCCTCTGCCCAAAATTCTTGTGCAAGCTCAACACCACTGAGCATGCTCCTTGCCTTGTCCATCAATGTTCTGTTCATTCTCTTGGAAACTCCATTTTGTTGCCAGGTATATGGTGTGGTATTTTGGCATGCTATGTCACATTGCTTGCAAAACTGGTCAAATTATTTTCCACGGAATTCACCACCAATGTCAGTTCTCAACACCCTAATCTTCCTATATGTCTGGTTTTCCATAAGAGATTTAAACTCTTTGAATTTCTCGAAAACCTCTGATTTCTCCAGGAAGACATGGATATATTTCATGAGGCACTGAAACAAGAGATACACCAAGTGAAGGCACTGAAACAGGGATACACCAAGTGAAGGCACTGAAACAAGGCCAAAGACATCACTATGAACCAATTCTAGAATCCCATTTTCCCTTGTCGCTCCAGATGGGAACCTCACTCGACTTTATTTTCCATATACATAATGTTCACAAAAGTTGACTTCTAAGTTACATGTAGGGAAGTCTTTGACCATACCTTTGTTATGCATAGCTCTAAGTTCTATCTCTCCAATGTGTCCCGTCCTCTCGTGCCATAGCATGGTCCAGTCTAATTTATGATGACTTGTCGAGTCGGTTTGAATCGACTCAACCTGAGTCGAGTCAAGTTGAGTCGACTTCAGGAACAATAGTTTTGTTGCATCTAGTTGAGTCGACACTCCCTGGTAACTTGTGTAGGGTTCCAATCCAAACTCCTTTCATTAAGACCCTTGCATCACTCATCTTGTTGACAGATATCAGGTTTCTTGCCAAACCCAGAATGTGTAGCACACCAGGAAGGGTTTTTATCCTCCCATCCTATAGAATTAGTCGAACTCTTCCTTGTCAGACCATTTTGGTTGTCGAGTCATCCCCCAAGAACACTTCTCCTCCTTCATATCGTTCATATTCACAAAACCATTCTCTATGTGGTGTCATATGATAAGATGCTCCTGAGTCGATCAACCAAACATCTTGATCTGACTGTGTACTAGTCAATACCAGGTATACATCTCCTGTTTTATCTAGATTTATCTTTCTCTTAGTTGATTGCTTCTCATCAGATCATGTACTGACTTCCATTGCCTTCAACTTGTAGTCCTTTTTGTAATCCCCAACTTTACCGCATTTCCAGCATCTTCTTGTTGACTGAACCAAGGATTTAGATCTACCCTTTGACTTAGAATTTCTACCGGAGAATTTTCCATCTCTGTCAACCATTCGACCTCTTACCACTAAAGCATCTTTAGTCGATCCTTCCATGTTCTTCGTTCTCATTTCTTCTGACAGTAGAGATGCAACCACGTCTTCTAGCGCTAATGTGGTTATATTACTCCCTATAGCCACGACTAAGTTATCCTAGGAGTCTGGTAAAGAACATAATAGACTAATACATTTCTCCTCCTCAGTGATTTTAATATCCATAGAAGATAATTGGCTTATAATGGTATTAAATGCATTTAAATGCTCAGTCACCGAACTGCCCTCACTCATCCTCAAAAGATACAATTTATTTCTGAGAAACAACTTATTTACCGGGGATTTTGACTAGTACAAGCTCCCCAACTTGTCCAACACTTTCTTGGCCGAATCTTCACCTGATACATTCAACAGTACAAAATTTGCAAGACAAAGTCGAATCATACTCCTTGCTCTTCTCTCGGGTTTCTCTCATTCTTCTGTCAACATACCTGACGACATGGTGCCTAGACAAATTGTTGTCCATTGTTCTCAATCTACAAGGAGATCTTCAATTTTAAGTTTCCAAAGCTTAGAATTCTGGCCATTGAAATTTTTGATCTCTATTCTCTAGCTGCTCGCCATTCTTTAACACAATTTATGACTCACAACTCTTACTGAACCCAGGGTTAAGTTCATATCTAAGGTTGTTAAACCAAGCTTTGATACCTCATGTTAGGAAATGAGGAACACTTCCATGCTAAACCTAGTAGAAGAGAGGAAGAAAGATTTAATCAAGAAAGTAAATGACAAAACAAACACACAATACACATAGATTTTACCCTGGAAACCCAAACCGGGAAAACCAACATTCCTTGAGCGTTATGCTCTCTTGTTGTCTAATTCATTCAGAATTAAAGGTTACACGTCTAACCTTAGTCCACACCTAAGACACAATCAACATCATACCCTCTTGCTTACACAAGAACAACCCTGTAGCCAATTCAGCTTACATCTACATGACCAACAACCTCTAAAACGATTTCTCCAAATATTATCTTTTATAGCATTACAACACACCTTCTTTATAGGATTTACAGTAGGCAAAACCGTAAAGAAAACGTGCCCAAAAACGGTTACAGATTCATGCAAATCATTGGCTACAAATCCCGCGAATCTCGGGATTCTATTACAGTCGACTACCAAGTCACATTACCCATCGACTACCAGTCAACCTTCATTCAGGTTTTAGTCGGTTGGCACACACCCATATGTCGACCTCTTGTCGGTTGAACTCTTCGACTTGTTGTCAACGTCTTCATCCTTCGACTTCGACTTTATCTAGTCGACCCACCTCGACCTTCGACTTGCTGTTGATTCACCTCGACTTCGATTGTCAGTCGTTCCACCTCAACTTTCACTGCAAAGACTATAACAACCCAACATTCATGACGTATTTAACTTAAAGTCAAAGTGTGTGTGTGTGTATAATTAAATTAAATTTTTTTTTAAGTCCTTCCCTTCAAGTGATATTATCTTCTTTTACTTTGGTATAATATTATGAGCAATTTTATGTTATGTCTTACTTTCTCTTGGCTTATAATTGTTATATTGTGAAGTACATAATAATAACAAATCTTATGCCATGAGACTATAGCAATGAGTTTGCTTTTGATGTGACATTAATTTGTCTTTTATCATAAATTTGTGTATGCAATGTAATGTTTAACATAGGAAAACAAATATATATATATTGGATATAATAAAAATATTTGTGTTTCTCATTTCTAATTGGTTGATAGAATTGAAGTGTTATTGCTCCCTTCACGTCTTTCAATATGTAGAATTAATTACATAATCAATGAATTTCACCAATCACCACATTTAAATATAAAAAGTTGTTCCATGTATTTATTATTATGCATTATTATATTTATTATCTAATATATTATTTATTATTATATTTATAATATATTTATATTATATTTATGAATATTATAGTTCCATTTAGCGTACGGTTCATTATACATTTTGAATAACAAACAACCCTCAATTATTATCTTTTGACAAAAAATATTCATTACTTGTGCATTTAGTTATATTAAGTTTCATTGTTCAACATGTATTTTCCAACTAACTCGRCAGGGACTGTGTTGCCATGCAACCCTTGTTATAATAGCATAACCTTATGTTGAGATTTTGTTCTACATCAATATTTTCATCTTCAAAGTTTAAAACTCACTACATTCACACGTGATGTTGTAAATCTTTTTAATGGACTTGTGTAACGTACTCATTACCTAGCCAAAATGAAATATTTTGATACCATTTAAAAAAAACTTGTGTAACATGACAAATAAACTCGTACGACTATCAAAAATTTAAAAATCTTAACGTAGATTGTTCCTCGATCATAGTAGCATTTAAATACACAACAATAATAATAAACACAACATTCCAGCATAACATTGACACAGTAAATAACACAGTGGCAAAAACACTTATCTTTTGAACAATTACACAACTGGTTGTAGACATTGTACTTTCCACAAAACCATAGACTTTGMTACTCAAGTTCTCTCAACCCCAGGTCACCCCTGAGCTAGGGCTATGAGTCCACAAGAAAATAATGGTTCTTATRRTTGGCTATTGTCCACTCAACAACCCAATAACCAATATTTTCACAGTAAAATGATTCCTCCAACAATTCCAACCACCCAACTCTATTCCCCATCAGTCATCACAACCCAAGGGATAGGATTTATCGCTCTACACTACAATCCCTTGGACAATSCTCATCTCCTCTAGGGCTCCAACACAAACTGGCTAGGAATCTCTCAATCGGGTGCTCTAGGAAAGCTAGCTATAATAGGAGTGCTCACAACAACATTTACACATGCTCTCATGGGTAATTTCTCAATAGAAATTCACTTACAAGCATGACAACTTAGTTCTCCATGTAATTTCGATCTCCAACAAGTTGTCTTCAATACACACTATGGTTGCCTCCCTTCTCCAACACCCAACTCTCTTTTTCCTATCCTCTACCCAACTGTAAAATTAGCTCTCTCTCTCTACTCGAATTTCCTTTTCTTTTTCTTCCATGCAATCTTGACTCTAACAATTCCCCAAAAAGATTGTACCCAACCCATGCTTCAATAACTAGGTGAGATGACTTTTCCACCAACCTCTTACATGCATTCAATGATTGGTTTTAATAAATCAAAGGAGGTAATTATTTAATAACAAAATGGTTTATGGAGATGACACGTGATTCTAATCATGTGGAGTTTGCCTTAAAAACCGCCCCCCAAGTCCCCTCTCTTGTGGAAACATAGTCACCCATGACTCTGTCCTTATTCATTTGTAGCCGGTGATGTATTTTATTTTATTATTTTTGATGCACAATATTTATGTATTACATCATTTGACCCTCAACCATACATCATATTTACAAATATACATTTCTAATTTGGGGATCAAAATTGGAGTGTTACAACTCATATAGTACCCACAAATAGTTTAACTCCTTTGATCTAAGTAAAACGACTTTAGATTTATATTATCCTTAGATCTATTAAGCATTGAAAAGAGTCATCTTAAAGGTGCAAACCATTTTAATAATGTAAAAACTTGAAAAAATGTTTGCACTTCAAAATTTTTATCCCTCTTGATATAATGGATTCATGTCTTAATATAATGGATTCATGTTGAAATAATTTGAAGTTAATTTATATTATTTTATTAACTTGTTGAAAAGATTAACTTAATAATGTTATTATAAAAGCATTTTTTATATGATAAAAGTTGAATTGATATCAACATTACACTCACCTGCTTGCACGAATTTGCCCCATATTAATTGTGGATTGTGATCGAAAAGATTGCATTGAAGCTTTTCTAATTCACTTTCGTTTTTATCAGTTAACAAGTTATGCATATCATTAATGTTATAGTATTGTAAAATTGAACCTCATATGCATACAAAAAGGACTTTTTAGAAGGAAACTAATTTTCATCCTTTACTCATTTAGTATCACAAAAATTGTAAATTATAGATGTTTAAAGTGTTTAAGGTATTTTCCAATATTTAGTTTTATT
The DNA here is from genome assembly GCA_032191745.1 of Picea mariana. NCBI lineage: Eukaryota > Viridiplantae > Streptophyta > Pinopsida > Pinales > Pinaceae > Picea > Picea mariana. The sequence goes on along the minus strand of JASDQU010712373.1, from coordinate 26,382 downwards.
ATAAACTTATGAAAAATAATTATTATAAAAATTTGATTTTTTTTATTTCATAAATAAAAATTTAAAACAAAATAAAAATTATAAGTACATCCTTTTTTGAAATTATTGCAAAAACAAACTAAAATTTAATAGTTGAATAAAATGAAATTCTCCCATCTCCATCATTGGTTAAACAAACTAATTTTGTTTATAAAAATGCATCCTCTCATATCCATCGTCCTTGTGGTACTCACTAGTAAGGAAAATTACCCATAATGATACAAAAATATCTTACACACTATGACCTTTAACAACTTATGGAATGGCATTTGTGAAGCACCAACTTCCAGTGAAGAAGAAATTGAATCAGAAGCTCAGTCGAAGAGCAATAGACTGACCATTCCTACATCAAATAAGGAGTGTGCCATATGGAATGAAAAGACCATAATGCATATGATGTGATTGTTGAGACAGTAAGTGAAGAGGTGATCCACCATATTGTTTCCATTAATTACTCCTACAATGCTTTGAAGAAATTGAAGGACTTGTATGACTCTCACTCATAACTGGAACTCATACAATTATCGGTGAAGCTCTTCAACCTAGAGTTGAAGAATGATGATACCATGGCTTTAGCTTCTAAGATCAAAGCCATAATACATGACAATGATGCCACTAGAGTGAATATAGACCTTCCTCTCATAGCCTTCATTAAGGCCCTCTACCCTACATATTCTCACTACCTTGAACCCTTGCAGGCTAGTGGTCAAATGAAATTCATCACATCTAACACTTTGGTGGAGAAAGTTGTAGAACGTGAGAATGCCTTTGAAAAGAAGTCAGCTTAGTCCATTGGTGAGACCATTTTCCTTGCTAAAAAGGGGAATAATCAATCACATGATTCTTCTATAGGAGAAGGAAGTGAAAGAGGATGTGGAAGAAAAAATTTCAGAGGCAGTGGGCTAGACACAGCCAAAGCGAGAGATCTAATCTTCATTGTGGCCATTTCAGAAAGAATGGGTCACATGAAGCAAATAACTGCAAAATCCCATGGGAGAAGATCAAAGACAGACATCACCAAAAGGAAGACAAAGGTAAAACATTAGATCTGGTGAAAGGAAAAGCACTTGATTCTACTCATTATATTGTTACCCATTGCAATATATGAGTGACTAAAGATTGGTTTAACACTTCATTTGCTTATTGGAGAGTTGCATGACTGCTTGACACAGGTGCAACCTACCACATGACCTTCCAGAGAATCTGCTTCGAAGATTTAAATGACTATAGATGACAGAGTTGATTTTGTAGATAAATCAATTCTTAAACCTTTGGGAATTGACATTGCTAGGCTTAAATTACCTAGACTCCCATATTTTCTTCTTCATGATGTGCTCTATCTTCCTCGACTGTGAAGGAACTTATTGTCTCTTGTGCACATTAGACAACAAGGTCACTATATTCATATATTTGGTGGCAAAATTGAAATAAGGAAGGCTTTTGAAAACATGGTCATCATGACCGGAGGGGAAGATGGAAGATTGATGAGTTGAAAGGGACATCTACTCGTGCACAAAATTTTGATATATCTCTCATCACGATGAAGGTAAAATGACATATAGTCTCTTGTGGCATGCTAGATTTGGTCACATTAATTATGACAACCTTATTTTGCTGGAAAAGAATAGTATTTCTGGTTTGCCTACTGTTCCTAGGAATTTGAAGCAATGTGATCTTTGTATCCTTGGAAAGCATAGAAAACAACCTTGCCATGATCCCACTTTCAGAGGATGTGGAAAACTTGAACTGATACATTCTAATATGTGTGGCCCCATGCCCATTCCATCCACAAATGGAAATAAATATATCATGTCTTTTATGGATGATTACACCTGGATCGGTTGGGTCTACTTGCTGAAAGATAAATCACAAGCATTTGAAACTTTAAAAAAATTTCATGTATTGATCCAAAATGAAGCTCAGTCTCTATAAGGTACCAAATGTAATATATTATGCAGAAAAAAGAATATTTAGCAATTATCAAGGGAACAACAAAATATTTTGAGAGCAATACCATAAATAATACCTTTATTTCAAGAAAGCATTGTTCACTTGCCTCTTCGAGGGGGAAACCTCCAGCAGAGAAAATCTCTATTACAATACTTTCTCAAGACAAGATTTCTCATATCTCCTAATCCTACTAGATGTAATATATTATGCAGAAACATGAATATTTAGCAATTATCAAGGGAAAAACAAAACATTGAGAGAGCAATACCATAAATAATACCTTTATTTCAAGAAAGCAATGTTGACTTACCTCTTTGAGGGGGTAACCTCCAACAAAGAAGAGCTCTATTACAATACTTTCTCAAGACAAGCTTTCTCATACCTCATACTGTTATTTATACTAATTCTATCTTCTAAAGAACATTCTAGAGGAAGATCTTTCTAGAAGCGGAAGCTTCTATTATGTATTCTTACATTGACTTGTTCGCCTTTATTAGTAGGCCTTATTAACACATGTCGACCTTTATTACATGAAAAATATATCATGCTAACTAAAGACCAACTAAGAGGGGTTAGGATCCGATCCTAACATGTCCTCCTCCTTCAAAAGCAACCTTGTCCTCAAGGTTAAAGATGTGGAAATTGTTGAAGTATGGTCGTCGGTTCCCAAGTTGCATCCTCTGGAGACATGTCCTTCCACATGATAAACACTTCTTTGATGGTTCAACCACGCAAGTGACACTTACACATGTTGAGGATGGATTCTAGTTGCATCCAAATGGAGCCTTGTTTATCTAATTCAGGCAAGATGGTTTGAACCCTACAATTCTGACCCACCACTTTATTCAAACAGGAAACATGGAACACCAAATATATTTTGGAGGTAGATGGAAGTGCTAGTTTGTAGGCAACTGAACCAATACGTTTGATAATCCGATAGGGGCCATAAAATTTGGGTGGCAACTTGAGGTGGCCATGGGATTTTAGTGAGGTTTGATTATAAGGTTGCAGTCGAAGAAACACCTGATCACCATCTTGGAAAACCCTTTCGGAATGTTGTTGCGCAACCTATTACTTCATACAATTTTGGGCCATGTGGAGGTTATCCTTGAAATCCACGAGGGTAGATGCTCTACCTTGCAGCAACTTATGAAAATCCTGGACCTTTGATGTGCTTAGAAGATATGAAGTTATTCTAGGTGGTTGTCAGCCATACACTTTTTTATATGGTGTCATTTTGATTATTGTAAGATAGAAAGTGTTGTACCAACATTTAGCTAATGGTAACCATTGCACCCACTAATGTTGTTTTTCTGAGGCAAAACAATGCATGTAGGTTTCCAAACATTTATTGACAACTTCTGTTTGACCATCCATCTAAGGGTGGTATGTTGTGCTCATGTTCAATTGTTTGTCCTGTAATTTAAATAATTCTTGCCAAAATGTGTTGGTGAAAGTTGGGTCACGATCAAACACTTTGGATGTGGACATGCCATGTAGTTTGAAAATATGATCAATGAAAACTTGTGCTACCATAGTTGGCGTAAAAGGGTGTGCTAGGGCACACAAATGTGCATACTTGGAGAGGTGATCAACCACAACCATGATGACTAACTTGTTTCCTGCTTTTGGAAGGCCCATGATAAAGTCCATGGAGATGTCAGTCCAAATAGAGGCTAGAATGGGTAACGATTATAGAGCTCATGGGATCTCGACAGTTTCACCTTTATTGCGTTGGCAAATATCACATTCAGTGACAAATGTAAGGATGTTCTTATTTATGCCTTCCTAGAAAAACAAACAACGAGCACGAGCATATGTCTTTTGGAATCCTGAGTGACCCGCAATCGAAAATGAATGCAACTCATTTAATATCCTAGGCTTGAGTACTGAATTTGGAGACAGAACCAAGCGCCACTTATACTAAAGGATATTGTCTTTCCATGTGTAGTTGGTGGGCGGGTTAGGGTCCTCTAGAATTCGTTGAATTTCATGTGATATGGTTGGGTAGGTTAGCCACTCCTATCTAAATTCCTCAATCCAATTAGGAACTAGTAATGATAAGGAAAAGAGGGAACCTTCATCCTCGTATTGACTTGACAACACATCTGCCACTGCATTATCTTTGCTTTTTTTATATATGATCTCATAATCATAGCCCAACATTTTGGTCATCTACTTGTTCTATTACAAAGAGGATAACCTCTGCTCTAGGAAATACTTTTGACTACGGTGATCTGTTTTGATATGAAAACAACGTCCCTATAAATATGGTCACCAAGTGTGCACATCATGCAGAATGACCATCAGTTCCTTTTCATATGTATATTTTCCCAAATTGCGGCCACTCAAAGCATGGCTAGTGAAAGAAAGAGGTCTACCTTCTTGTGTTAGAACTACACCAATACCAGTGCTCGAGCCATAAGATTCCACAACAAAAGTTTTGTTGAAATCAGGGGCTGCTAAGATGGGGGTAGTGCACATGGATTGCTTTAAATTTGTGAAGGCGTGATCTATTGTCGGTTTCCAATGAAATTCATTCTTCTTAAGAAGGTTCATTAAGGGTTGGGCAATTTTTCCACAATGGTGGACAAATTTCATGTAACATGCTATGAGGCCCAGGAAACCCCGAAGGCATTTCAAGGTCGTTGGTATTGGCCAATCCTGCATAGCTTGAATATTTTTGGGGTCCACTCTTACCCCCTCACGACCCACAATGTATCCCAAGTATTCGACCTTGTTCGCCCCCAAAGAAAAATTCCCCTTTTTGACAAACAATTGATTGTCCTGTAACAATTGGAGTACTTCATCCACATGTTGTAGATGGGCATCCCAAGTGTAGTTGTAAATGACGATGTCATCGAAGAAAACCATAACAAACTTCTGAAGGTAGGGATTCAAGAGTTTATTCACGAGCCTTTGGAAGGTAGATAGGGCATTGCAAAGTCCAAAAGGCATTACCAAGAATTCATAATGGCCTTCGTGAGTTCGGAAAGCGGTCTTCATAATATCTATTTCATTCATCTGAATCTGGTGATAGCATGAGCAAAGATATAATTTTTTGAAGAAACATGCACCCTAGAGATCATCCAACATATAATCAATGACATGAATGGGAAACTTATCCTTAATGGTCAATTTATTAAGGACACGAAAATCTGGACACATGCGCCAAGAACCTTCTTTGTTTAAGACCATCACAACATGGGTTGAATATGGGTTGGTACTTAGGAGAATTACACCGGCCTCTAATAATTCCTGCACTATTTTCTCTATTTCATTTTTTGAGCAAATGGATACTGGTAGGGGCATACATTAGGGAGTTGACTTCCTGGAAGGAGAGGGATTTCGTGATCATGCTCACCTCGGGAGGGGAGTAAATCTGTGGGTGCCTCAAAGACCTTGCGATGCTTGTCCAAGACCAGTTGCAGATCAAGATGTACTGCTGGAGATGATTGATCACACACTTGGATGGCATCAAGTTGAGAAATCACACCACA
>JASDQU010712369.1:28181-47400 GCA_032191745.1 Picea mariana | reverse complement strand
CACTTCATCTTTGCGGCATTTTCTTAACATTTTACAGGATAAGATCTTTGCGCCCAATTGTGTGACTGCATTGTTGATCTGTTTGATCATAATATCTCTTATCCCCTTGGCAATACCATATTTCTTCTTCATATCATTTGCTAATGCTTTCTCCTTAGATTTATCATCCAGAATGAGCGTGAGATCCATACCCCGACTGGGTAGTCCTGTTATCTGCATGATAAGTTCAACAGTTATGGGGATGGGTCTGTCCAACCATGTATCCCCTCCATGCATGGCTGCTAATAGCTGCTTAATGCATGCTGTCATGTACTAACCTCTACCAAAATGAAGAAGTTTTAGCAACCATAAAATGCATGTTCGGTCCAATCCAACTGCCCACTGATGTGTCTGGCTGATCATTTCTCCAAGTTGTTTTACCACTATGTTCTGCATAAAAACACTCAATGCAAGTTATGGGTACTTGGCTTCATCTGATACATCATGGTCGGAATACTTGAGCTTCCTGATGTGACCCAACAGCTGTGGCTCTACCTGTACTCCCTCTGGTATGCATGGTAGCACAATTTCTGTTGTCGGTTTCTTGCGAGGTGAGCTCAGTATCATAACTCTATCTTCCTGTGGTGGTGGTTGGTATCAGGTTCCAACAATTCTCAGTTGCTACCCTGTAAGCCATTCTGGCCAAGACGAGGTATTTCCCATGGTATCTTCTGTTGGTTGGACTAGGCTGGGTACCTGGGACTCGTCTAGTTTCCCTTCTGATCCTTGATTCTGCGTCATTCCATTACTTTTCACAGCTGGTTCAGTGATTTTTGGTTGCACTTCTTGTTGGATTTATGCTTCCTCATTCTGAGGTTCCTACGCCGCTACTGGCATGTCCTCTTTCAGTTCCTTTTCTTTTGGTTGTTGAATCTCYTCCAGTATTAGTGTAGAGTTCACCGGTGGTATCTCTAGGGATGGGATCTCATCAATATCAATGATCTCTGGTTGTTGTTKCTTGTTTTCTTCCAGCGGCCCTCATGACCTAGTTTGAACCCTGGTCGGTCTGGCTATTTGGCTTGGTTTGGTGGACTTTGGTTGTGCCATAGTGGTGAGTGTCGAACGTTTGTTGAGTTTGAAGGACTGCAATGAGCTCTGTGTTCTTTCTTTGTTCGTTCGAGYTGTTGTTGCTCTCTCTTTGTTCTCCTTTCGCGAATAGACAAGTTKCTTACGTGCTTGCATGTTGTATGGGCTTGTCCTAAAGMTTATCGAGGACGCTTCCTTCATGATGCAATTAATGCACCATAACTGTGGGTTCAATGCATCTATGGCAGTTTTGTACTTGCCATTATGCTTACTTTGTTGTATCTAGCTGGCGTGTTTAATGTGATGTTCCATCAGTCCTTGTCGTGCCTTAATTCTTCTTAGTGTTGTCTTGTCATCCTAATTTTGTTGACTTTTTGTTTCCTGCTCGTTTTTCTTTAGTATGTAACCATTGTTTTTACCTTTACTACATTTGTGTTTCGAGCAACCTGTGGATTTTTGTCTCTGGCATTCTTGGCGCTTTTTTTTTTTTACCGCGCAACGGGTGCTCGATTGTCCTTATATAGCCTCAGTCGGCTCCTGTTGATCGTTCCTCTGAGTTATGTGCCTGCTAAATATCTTAATTGTACATATCTACCCTCTGTTATATATTTGACTTCTTATGTTCCTAACCAATGCATTCTCATCTTTCCTGGGTGCTGAAACGATTTGTTGTCATAGAGAAATATTAGATATCCTTCCTTGGAAGTATTCTTCTTAATGTGTCGATTGTGCCATGATTTGTCTCTTTCCTTGTATAATTGTTGATGAAATCCTACTAGGATTCGGTCTTCCTCCATTGCTAACAGTTGGTTCAGTCTTTCCTATATTGCACCACATTATGTCATTTGTGTGATAGTTGCTACGCGTAAGCTGGGTACTACAAATTCTCATGCAACTATCTCTTCTTGGCCATAGACTAGTTTGAATGGTGTGTGCCCTGTCAATTTCTTGCATGTCGTCCTATACGCCCATAATATTATTGGTACTTTGAGGTCCTAGTCGTCTCTCTTGACATTGCAAATCTTTGTTAGTGCGTTCTCTAGAATTTTGTTAAAGGTTTCTACTGTGCCATTCACCTATGGATGGTACAGTGTGATTTTTTGTTGGTGAACTTCAAACTCCTCAAGCATTGCATAGATGGTGCTATTTATGAAATGTGTGGCTTGGTTTCTCATCAAGACTCTTGGGCACCCAAACCTAGTAATTACTTGTTCAAATAAGAAGTGGAAGTTGTCTCTGCGTTGCAGTCTTTTACTGGTGCGGCTTCCACCCACCTTCTTAGGTATTCCGTTGCGATGATGATGTATCTTTCCCCTATTCTTTTGACTGGTGGGTTAATTGGTCCCACAAAGTCTATTGCCCATTTATCAAATGCATGTAATGTCACTTGCGTTCGTAACGACATGTCGTCCCTTCTGTCGGGTTTGCCTACTCTTTGACAAACATCGCATGCCTGACAATACTCTTTCAAATCTCTGTGAATCATTGGCCACCATAATCCTGCACAGAGTACCTTCTGCGCATTAGATTTTCCTGCATAGTGTCCTCCTGCCAATCCCTCATGGGCTTCTACTAAAATTCTTGGTCGTTCATTCTCTAACACATACCTTCATAAAATACTATCTGTGCCCATTTTATATAGATGTCCTATGATCAGTTGATAGTCGGTTGCATGAACTACCAGGTTYTTCTTCTGCGCAGTGGTATATTMTTGCGGTKTGATACCTGTGCTCAAGTACTGGATGATCTCTGCAAAGTAGTCATCAATAATCTGTACTRAGAATAACTAGGAATCCAGAAAGTTGTCTTCTAAGTTCGTGGGTTCTTCTCCATTTGTAACYCGTGATAGGTGGTCAGGCCCTGCATTCAGTTTTCCTGGTTTAACTATTACTTCAAAGTCGAATTCTTGAAATAGAAGTAACCATCGAMAAATTCTCCCCCCCAAGACTGGCTTGTTGACTGGCTATTTTAAGGCCGAGTGATCTGTAAACATMTTAAATTTTTTTYCCAATAGGTAGTGTCTGAACTTCTGCAGTGCGTAAACCATAGCTAGGCCTTTGCTTTCCGTCGTGTTATAATTATGTTCTGATTCTGATAGTTTTCTTCTTGCGAACGCTATCGGGTGATCCAAGTCTCCTACTCTTGGTTGTGATAAGATAGCTCCAAGTKCTATCACTGATGCATCTACATCTACATGGAATGTCTTTCCCCAATTTGGAAATACAAATATCAGTGTAGTGACCATATTTTCTTTCAGAGTATCCAGACCATGTTGACACTCATCGTTCCATTGGTACTTTGTATCCTTTCTTAGAATTTTTTCCATTGGTGCTGTGATCTACGCATATCCTTTGATAAATTTCTTGTAGTATCCTGTGTGTCCTAACATCGCTCGTAGCTGACAGACTATTTTTGGTGTTGGTAAATTAACGATGACTGTGATCTTTGTCAGATCGACCAATATCCCTTGTTTGCATACTATATGGCCCAATAGTATCCCAAATGGTGTTCCAAATATACATTTATTTTTGTTTAGTGATATTTGACACTGTCTGCATTGTTATAACATCAAGTGTAAGACTTCCACATGGTTTTTCAACAGACTATAGACTATCTAGTCATCTAGGTATACTTTGAGAAATTGATGGATAGATTCTTCAAATGCCATGATAACCACTTTGGAGAATATTATTGGTGCATTCTTCAGTCCAAATGGCACAACTGTATATTCGTAAGATCCCCATTCCATCGCGAACGTGGTCTTGTATCTGTCCTCCTGTGCTATCTTGATCTGATAGTATTCTAAGAATCCATCAGTGAATGAGTAAGCTTCGTGTCCCCCCACATTCTCTAACACTTCATCCATGAATGGTGTAGGGAATGGGTCATATAGACATGCATCATTCAACTTCCTCAAGTTAACACATATCCTAATGCATCTCCCTTGTTTCTTGTCCTATATGAGCATCGGGCTTATCCATTTTGATTCCTCCACTGGTTCGATTATGCCAGCTTCGAGCATCTAGTCGATCTCCTCTTTCACTTTTTGTTTATATATGAGGTTTAGTCTATATGGTCACTATCTAATCGGTCTCTCTTCATGTCTGAGAGGTATCTTCAACTCTCCCAGTTCTCCTACTATGCCCTTCATCTCTATAAATTTTGTAGGAAACAAGTCGCTATAGTCGCGTAACAACTTTGTGATGCTTTCTATTGTTGGTTCATCCCAATAGTCTCCAATGCTAGCCATTTTGGGATGTTTAGCTGTTCCAATGTTAACTTTCTTTACCTTGATTGGTGTGAAAATAACTTAGGATTCTATGGGTGGTCCCTTCACATCTCTTTTACCTTCTACTTATTCAATATGAATGTCATGCCGATCATCTTTGTTTGGTGCTTCCTCCTGGACATGGTAACATTACAATAGTTCCTTGAATGTCTGCTTATTTCGTTGCTGCTCTTCAGTAATAAGTTCTATTTTCGGTTCTTCAATGAATATGACTCCTCCGATCCGCTTCAGGGCTACATCTATGTTGGGGTTCTCATGTTTGAATGAGAAAGTGACGGTAAAGTTCTGTTGCAATGTCATCCATGTTGTAGTTCCTTTTCGCAGTTCCTAATCTGTATACCAGTTCACTGGTATGCCCTCTAATGTGTTAATGAAGTGGTGAGGCAATTCCTCTGGTGGTGTCATTTTCCACAACATTTTTCACTCCTCCAAGTGTTTCGCTGGTGTCCCTAGTTCTTCATATCTTCACTATTTTCTGTCTGTTTGTTCTACGCTGAACCTTATGCACAGTAACCACTTACATTGGTACCAATTTGTGATAGTCTCCTTGTGTGCGCTCCACCATCTTGTGGGTGTGGCCTTGAGTGCTAATTCCAGTGCCAGTAGCCTCTGGTTCTCTAATACTTCATCTTCATATTGTGTCAAGAATGTTTCCAAATATTTTATTCCATGGAAACTGGATGGTTCTTTGATTTCTATACCTATCCATCGTACTGCGCGGTCTATTCTTGCACATCTTCTCATGGATACTTTGTGTAGTCTCTGCTGCCAGTTTTCTAGCCTGGTGTCTGAATCTGTTGCACATTAAGTAATGTTATGCCAATTGAGTACCCCGTCTGTAGTTGGGTTTAAGTAATCCTCCTTGCACATAGTTGTTCTGTACAACTGACCAATCTCCTCTAAGTTTAGAAAAGTGGGTTCTACGAACCTCTCCCCTTCTGATGGGTCTAGTGATGATATGACCCTGTAATCTCCATATTCAATTGTCATTTTTCTTGTCTTCAAGTTGATTATGGTATGGATGTCAAATTCCCAATCTAGACCGAGTAGTGTCGGGTATGGTGTTGTGCCATCTACTATTTCGATGACTTTAAAGTATGCTTTAGTGTGAACTCCATCAAGATCTATTGTTACTCCTTTCACTCTCCCTATTTGTAGGACCCTATGTTGGTTTGCTAGTTTTAGTTGGACATTTGAGTATCCAATTGTTGGCTCTCCCATGCATTGCCAGGTTTTCTTGGGTAGCACATTCACCTTGGATCCTAGGTCAAGTATGATGTCTCCCATATTAAAATCCATAATGTTAGCATTTAGTCTAAATTCCCTACTTGTTCTTCTTCTTGTGTGTAGATGATTGACAATTTTCGGTTCTAGCTTTTGTTCCATCTCACTACTACATTTTTCTAGGATTTTTTGCAATATTTTCATAGCTGAAGGATCACTTAACATTTTTATGCATGATTGCAAAAAGTCTTTGATAGTACTTGCTTTTCCCTTAGGTGGCATCCCGTTGGTATGATTCAATGATAGCGACATTTCATATTCTAGGGCTTCATGGACTAGTTGCGTAGTGGAAGTCGACACTATGTGCACCTTCTAAAATTCTTTTATGGCCTCCTTAAAATTCTCCTTTTCTTTGGGCACATAAAATTGCTTCCTTGGTTCGGTGTTCTTCTTTACCCATTGGTTCTGTGCGGGTTCTTGTCGAACTGCATCGTTTCCTGTCTTCGTTCCTCCACGAGTGACTATATTGATGTTCTATCCATCCTCCCTTGCTTCGACTGAAATCCTTAGAACATTTTGATTGTTTTGGTTCCTCTTTTCCTGAATATTTACTAATAGTGTCGGACATTCCTCTGTCTTGTGACCTGATGCACGACAATACATACAAGTTGTTGGCGGTAGTGGGCATTCCCATGCGTAATGTCCTGGTTGTTGATAGTTGTGACATGTGATTGGTCCTCTACCACATCCAAAACCTCCTCTGGCTCATCCTCCTCCTCGATAGCCTGCTCGGTCTCCTCTCAACGTGTTGTATTGTGGTGCCTGATTATACTGCGCTGTATTTTAATGGTGTTGCGTCGAGTTGTACTATGGCTGTGCGTTATTGTATGGTTTTTGTGCAGTGTTGTATGGAGTTGGGGCTTGATTGAATGGTGGCGCTTCTTTCCCAGTCATCATTTCGGTCTATACCCTGTATGTGTCTGATGTTCTTTCCAACATCAGATCCATAGTTCTACAATCTTTATCGTCATGGACCATTGACTTACAAAAGGTGCAATAAGAATTATTTGGAACTGTTCAGTACTTCTACATCAGCATGCAGTGGTAAGGGTCGTGAACCGGGTTCTTGCATATTTCACACCATAATCCTCCCTTTGGTAGCAGGTTTGGCATGCATGTTGCAATATACTGCGCGAAAGTTGGACATTCTTTCTTGTGGTGTCCTTCTGTCGTGCATGTTGTGCACCAAATGATTTCTCATTTTTCCTTGTTTTTATTCTAGTTCAACTGAAATGTCAGGTTCTTCAAATCCTCCTTCAATTCTTCAATAGCTGGGTCTGTCTGCTGGTACTGGTTCTCTTCCAGCTGCAAGGCTTCCTATAGAGCCTTGGCCTGCGTTTGAAAATTCTATTGTCATAATGGATATTTTGTGTGTGGGAGTAGTGAGTTGACAAATAGGTGTTGGTGCTGCATCTCAGTCATAAGGTATTTTAGCTTCCCCTTCAGTCGCTTGAATCTCTGGTCAATCTTCCATACAGAATCTCTTGGTTTCTGTCTTATATCGATCATCTTGTTCATGTACTGATCCTCTGAGCTCATCTTCTGGAACTCGTTAATCATTAGCTTCTTAATGTCTACTAGTGTCCTCGTCTTCCCAAGGGCACTGTTCATGTCTAGACTCATGTACCAGTATAGTGCACGGTCTCTTAGCGTGATCGCTAGCTGTACAAGTTTGGTATCTTCATCAGTGATATGTTTTGTGTCCCAGATATTTTCACAAATGAACAAATACTTCTCAGGGTCTTCGACTGCTTCTCCTTGAAATTATGGTAATCTGATAGTGGGATCATGTCTTACCATTCTAAATACTGAACTGCTACCTTTGTCACATGGTGTAAATACCTGACTAGTATTTCCTGGAATGGCTCTTGCAGTTGTTGCTCCTGTGGTAGATGTACTTCTTGCTGTCGGACTTCCTCCGAACTTCAGTTATCTAAATGGTGGTGTTCTCTTTGGTGTATTGGTCGCTCATGGGTTTATGGGTTCCACACTGACATTAATATGGAAAGGATGGTTATCTTCTCCTCCCATTCTTGGGCCTCTTGTTTTCCTCTCATAGGTTGCGTGTAGGATTTCCTCAATCTGCTCCACATCCCGTAGATCCTCTACATCTTCCTCATCTCTTGCCAAGCCTTCCCTCACAGCTACAACTCTCTTCTTGGTATTCACCTTATATTGGTAGGGTACTCTGCTACACATCATTCTTGATGACTCCAAGATCCACTTAAGTTGGTCATCATCCATCAAGTTTGGGTCCGAGAATTCATCCTCACCTTCGTCCATCTATCCTATCTCTGTCAGTGTTTCCCCCCTTCCCCCATGCACGCAGGGAAGTCTAGATTCCTGATTCCATTGTCATTACCCCATTGTTATATAGAAATATTTTAATATAAGTATGCAGTGATCGAATGTACCTTCCGCGAGGTCCACATAGAAATTTCTACTCTGTTGTGCTGTATGAATTCATTGTGTCGACTGCAAACTCTGTGATGAAGCCTACCACAATACTGTCAAACCAAAACTCGACTGCGTGGGTGAATTTTTTGTTCACTTTATGTAACTGCTCAACCTATACTGGGGTCCAATATAGCCGTCGGATCAGATTCATTGCATGGTTATCTTTCAACCATAGTATCCACTCCTGCAGTAGGTTGGGAAAATCATAGAAAAAGACTTCGTGTAAATCCATAAACACGTATTTATCCAGATATTTATGAGGTGTAATGCTAGGGTTTCTATTGTCTTTCTAGGAAAACTCTAAATCTTTAGTTCTCAACCAGCCTTCGATTTCTTCTTTCATGGGGTTCCATGCTCTGAACATTCCCTTCTAGTGGCTCAACGGTATTTTGGTTTCACTCCTTATTTTCTTATACATTCTATCTCATCTACTTAGTCCTCTCTTGTTCCTCTTAACACATAAATAGAACCATTTGTTGGCTCAACATGAACTACTCTTCCCTACTACATGCGTTGTTAACCCAGGGTTCATATATTTAAAGTTACCAACAACGCCTAAAACTATCGGCCCTTCTGGTAAACCAGAAGGAAACATAGTACACAGAATGCACTGCATAGTCTCACCCGAGATAGATTTAAATGAGTGGTTGTAAGACTCAGGTGTTTACAGCCTAGGATTGAGTATGAGATATGGGATTTGTATTCTGAGCCATTTATTCTAACTTGTGTTACAAACTACTGTTATTCTCTTTTATATTTTAATCTCCGTGGTATCTTTTCATTATATTCCAACAACAATTAACCAAGCAATATAATAACTCATTCATTCATTGCACACAACGTTTAAATAATAAAAGTATGACAAATATATGCATGCATTCATCACATTACAGAAGTATTACCGTGGTTCACCCCCTCCTGGGCTACGTCCACAAATATTTGGCTCTTGGCTCTCTTATTATGGTAGTTCTTCAATCTCGTGTCATGCGCTTACAATTATCCTTGTATGGGTAAGATTTATATGAGGTGAACTAGACCGCACCAGGCTCCTCGACCTGTAATATAATCCTCAATATCTACCTTCTCTCTTCCTCTCTAGCTCAATCGCTTTACAGAAGTGGTTATCTAATCAGAAACATTACATAAAACAATCGAACCTTCATAGGTAGCGAATCGAACCTAACCGAACTCTTTTTTGATACCTCCGTATCTATATTTTTATCTATCAGCCTCTTCAGCCATTTAACTAAAACCTTACAAAAACCCTATCCCTACTGTCGTTAGGTCTTCCTTATCTGCATGTGTGATTTTCTTCCTTCTAGCTGTCACCTCCTCCTTTCATGTGCGCGTGCTATGCTTCTTACCAGTTGTCGCTTTCCTCTTGCACACTTTCTTTCCCACGATTTCTCTTCTAGCTATCATTCTTCTTTGTGCATGTTTTCTTTCCTACTTCGGCTTGCTGCTAGTAGAAGGGAACTGTATTAAGTTTGTGTCCATATTTGTTACATTTATTTTTATATTATTGCAAATATTCCCATGACGAAGGGGCGGAGTTTCATTACTTGTGGCTTATTATATTAATTGCATTAGAGGGTTGGAAGCACCCTAAATACACCATGTTTTCTTAGATAACTGGAAGGTGCCACGTAGTGYTGTATGAATCATTATGGCACACAACTGTCACAAAAGAAAGACATGAAAATACCAGCATATTCAATACATACCTTGAAGAAATCCAATAAAAGTGGCAGAGACTTGTAGGATCCCAGCAAAGGTGGTGGAGGAGTAAAAATTGATAGCAAATTTTAAAGCATGAAGACACAATATGTGGATCTAGGCTAAAAGGAATCCAGATAAGGAGTGGTTTCAAATGAGATATTGCGTCATAGTAGAAGAAGTCCTATGGGTGATGAAAGACTGGCAAGAATAATGGAAGGTTCCAGTAGAACCACCAAAAGACAAGAAGCCAACAAAGGCCAATAAACTAGTAAAGAACAAACAACCAGTAGAAGCGGGCTCATCA
This sequence comes from Picea mariana, assembly GCA_032191745.1. NCBI lineage: Eukaryota > Viridiplantae > Streptophyta > Pinopsida > Pinales > Pinaceae > Picea > Picea mariana. Next base: position 37,282 of record JASDQU010712369.1, on the reverse strand, counting down.
CAAAGGAATGGTACCCTAATAGAAAATACAATAGAATCAACAGGATGCACGAAGCCAACAAGGGGGACTGCAACAACAAAGAAGAGGACTATCCCTAAGCCATTTACATAGCAGAAGTACCATGCAAAAATGTCTAATGGCATGACATAAAGAATGGAGAACGTCCATGCACATGAGGGACAAGTACGAGTAAGTATACTAGATACCCCAGACACAACAAACCCCACACAACCAAGGCCACCAAAGAGAACAAGTATACAAAAAGATGGAGAGAAAAAAAAAATGAAGGTGCACAAGGGAGTACCAGAATACACCATAATAGAGGACGATGCAAAATTAGTCATGGAGAAATTACAATACTATGCCACCGAAGAATATGAGGAGGCAGAAAAAAAAGGAAAGTATAATGTAATAAATAACCTAGGTCAAGAATATTTTGAAGAAAATATGAATCACAAAGGCACAACACCAAGGGGAAACAAAACAGTACCAAACAATGCAAGAAAAACTGGTGCAAAATGAGGAAGAGACAGTGTAGATAACAACATTGGCAAGATAAATATTTCCCCTCGCCAAATACATGTTGCAAATAGACAAAGAAATGGCATAGAGGTAGCCCAAGGACATGGAACAACTAGAACTAGTATTCGCTAAGATACCAACGAAAGCAGTCTATCAACTATAGGTCAATGTTACAGAATAATTTCAATTTAGAGCTAATATAGATGCAAAAAATATGGATACAACCAGGATAGCCATGGAGGTACTAGAAACAGTTCTTATAGAGGTACAAATAGAACATGAGGTAGAAAAATGGAACACAGATAGATTGGAGCAAAGACTTGAAGAAGTATTCCAAACAATTCTGGAGAGCCCACTAGTAGGAGAAATCAATGTAGAATAAAAGCTACAGAAGATAGTGCATACAATGGACAAGTACAAGCAATAGATAAGAGAATTGGTGGAGAAAATGACACCAACTACCTCGCTAGAGGTCCGATCTGAAAGGGAGCGACATGCCACAAAAAAAATAGATCATATTGTGCTGGAAGTCAAGGGACTTACATAACTTTAYGAGAGGACCGCACAACTTTGGACAAGAWTGGCAGAATATGAAATGATCCAACAATTGGATCAAAAAGAAGAAAATTTGAATGAAACGGTTTAGGATCTAAAGCAATGGAAAAAGTCAATTCCTATCTTAGAGAGACTGAAGACCGCACAGGATATGAAAAAATTGCAAACAAAAGTAAAGACAATACARGAGGAATGACATACCAGACAGGCTCAGTTGGAGCCCCTRCAAGAGAAAGAAGAAAAGCTAATAACAGAGATGGAAATGGAGAAATCCATAATGGAACATGTGCACTCAGAAATCCTACAACTGTTGAAGTAGCACRTTACATCGCAGGTCATGGAGATCCTCACAAAAAAGAACGTGCAGATGAAGACAAAGGGAGATGAAATTGAAAAGAAATRCCTGTTGGAGAAGAAAATTTTGGGATTTAAGTGTAGTAAGCAAGGTAGAGTGGACCAAAAGAAGCACCTCGCACTAGAAAASAAGGAATACCWGCGTGACATAAGGGAAAAGGAAGCAACACACCAGAAAAGAAGGAAGATTAGCACAAGGAATGGTTGGATCAAATACCAACCACACAGAAGACAGTTAGAAAGTGGAAAAGTTGAGTCCACTTAGGATTAGGGTTTTTTTGAGTCATAATGTAACAATTTTTACCCATTTTGTAGTATAAATAAAGGATGTATGAGGTAGCTATAGGTGTCATGGAACTGGTCTAAAGAACTAATTTTGGAAAAACATTTTGAGTCTTAAGTCACAATACTATATTTTGGCTAAGAGCTATGGAGCTCAATTTGTATCACTGTTGGAGAATCATGAAGAATAATAGAGGGTCGGGTCGCAAGATGTGGATATCGGTGTGACGTTGGTCAACCTCACCAATATCAAAACCTTGATGTAATGTGCACAACACTATTTTGATGATGAATGAATAAAGTAGAATATATTTGTGGACATAGACAAGGGGGGGTGAACCACGGTAAAATCATGTGTTGCAATATGTCTGAATGATTTTTGTTCTTTCTAAAATTATAAATGAATGGTTAGATGAATGAATGGGTTTATTTAAAATGCACACTAGAAGAACTATGAAGAATAGATGTTATTGAATGGATAAAATAGTATATTTGATGAATGTTAGGGTAGAATGCATGTTAAAGTAGAAGAAGAAGTTAAAAAAGCATCCCCAATCCCTTTGATGATTGCAAACATATACGTCCTGCAGTCACCCATAAGTCATCTCGGGTGAGACTGCGTTGTACATGTTGTGTGTAGTGTAGCCTTATGGTTTTCTAGAAGGGACTATGGTGAAAAGGGTTTTGTTGGAGAACTAAGATAGAACCTGGGTCAATCCATATATCCAACATGGGCCAATACTTGGTTTTAACATGGGTGGTGGATCTCCTTCTACCTCCACCATTCCTATAAGCGACCCGACATCATCAAGTGTGGGTATACCTTTTGGGTGGAACTTTCCTAGTGATTTTGGGATTGTCTCTAGTCATCCTAGAGGTAGTAGTAGTTCAGGAGGTTTTCAATTCCCATGGGTTATAAAACCTTTCTCTAGGGACACACCCCTCCAGGTTAACTTTTCAAATTGGGGAGGCTTTCCCTTTATTAACACATCTAGTTCTAGGGGTTTCTTCCCTAGGAATATTTTTGGGAACATTTTTCCTAAAGGGTCTACATTTATCCCTGGGGTAAATCCCCTTGGTGGCATGTCTAGTCATGGGAACAATCATGCTCTTTGAACCACCACCATCCCTAGGGGCACTCACTCTTTAGGAACACCTCAACAACCTTCTGGTAGTATGAATGTAGGACGACCACAAGGTTCATATGGGACAACAAAGATTCCATATCCCTCATAGTGTTCATTTTATCACATGTTTTTACCCTTCCTCACAACATTATACTTACCTGATCTATCGCATTTGACGAATGAACCTATTACCCACAACCCTTCATTGTTGGAAATTCCTTCCAAGCTTCCACCAGATATACCAAAATTTAACAGTAAGCTGGGATAAGACCCCTCTACACACATCATGACATATGTCTTATTTTTCTCATCCAATTCTTTGATGGATGGTAGTGTGAGGATCCATATTTTCTAGAGATCCTTGACTAGAGATGCTGCCAAATTGTACATTGAATTACAAGGAGGTTCCTTTAAAAGATTCAATGAATTGGCACCAATTTTCCTTACGCATTACCAATTACCCATTAGGTACAAGATATGAAAATATCTCTTGAATTCACTGTGTTAGATCACTACCACTCAAATTTTTTTATCATATTCATGGGTGGCGATAGAAGGTTAGAATGATAAAGACCCAAAAATCAGATAATATCTTGATGGAGTGGTTCACCAAATCCCTCCTTCCACCCATTGCGAGGGATGTAGCTATGTATAGGGTGACTATCAAGGAGAAATCTATTATGTGTGCCCAACATTTGGACTTGATTTAATCTCAACCGGGTACTCTATATGACATTATCCCCATGCTCTTAGGCCGTCCAAAAATGCGAAGAAGTCAAACCCATGATCCCATGCTAATGGTGTGGTTGGTTTTGTTTCCCATGCCTCTGTGAAGCAATTAGTTGATCATACAGGTCACATGTCTATCTCGTCACACCCGTCAACTACTAGTTCAAGTTCTCAAATTACCATGGTACCTATTCATACTTCCGAGGTGAATTCAATGCAGTCCATGCAAGGAAATAATCCTCAACAACCTGGAGGAAAGAAGAAGAAGTATAAGAAGAAAAATTCCAATTCTGAGAAAGGGACTACTCCCACCTAGAACACTAAGGAGGGGGGCACTAAAGATAATAAAAAGAATTGGTTTCTTGACACAATTTGTGGGGAGGACCACCTTACTTATCAGTTTCCTTGAAATGATGAGGTCCATATATTTTTGACATGGGATATGGCCCTTCAACAACATCCTATATTAAATAATCCTTTCCCCCTCAACCTCAACATATGATTGCCACAAATATTTCCCCTCTTTCAAGGTGCCATGGAAGGTACCCCTCACCATAAGGGATCTTCCTCAAATGATTCGATTTTCATGTGTGACCACATAGTCAATTTGCAAACACAAGCCAAGAACTATGACACTTTTGAGCCTATTCCTACTACACATGAACCAACATCTTCTTGCTAGCCTAGTGGTCCTCTTTAAATTGAGAAGACATATTTTGTAGAACCAATTCACCCCTCAAAGGGTGTTCTTCAAAGAATGAGACAGAATCCAAACACAAGGGTTTCCCACAACTACAGTATTGTGGAAGACTTGGCCTAGGAACCATGTTCTATGTCTTCCCTCAAAGTTCCTCAAAGCTTCCCAATGTAGTGAAAATACTTGTTGTCATCCATAGGCAGGGTTGATCCCTCATAGTCGATTTTGATGACCTTTGATTCCGATCAGGTTACTCATAGGATCTCCCATTAGGTTTCTTTCCAAATCAAAGTACAAACGATGGAGAAAACCATCTTCCAAATTCATGAAACAACCTCGACTTGCATCATGTATATTTATTTTTGGAAGGTCATTGGCTCTCCTAAGCTCGACACATTGGCCACACTGTTGAAATCATTTGATGGTCACATGTTACAGCCTCATGGAATAATCACTACCTTACTCATCAAGTTAGGTGGTAATATTGTCTCTGTTGTTGTAGAGGTCATCAACGCACCTTTTGAGTATGATTTTCTACTCAACAGTACTTGGTTCTGCAATATGACCGAAGTTTTCTTGTCATTATTTAGGGTCTTAGGCTTCCCTCATCAAGGGAAAATAGTAACAATCGATCAACTTGTTTTATGAACCCCAAACCTTGGATCCAATATGGGGTCAAATGTACCCTTATGTTGGTGATAATCAACAATATTATATGCATGTTGGTGCAGGTATGTTCAAATATCCTTCACTTATGGGTATATTTCCCATTCCCCCATCATATCCTACTGTAAATATTTCTCTTATCAACATAATTTCATTGTTTACTAGTGGATAGCTTGGGTCTTTTGATCCTTCGGTGGTACATCATCCCAATAATGTTTATTTAGTTGGATTATTCATGCCTCGTAGTCCAATAGATATTTCCTATCAAAAGATCCAATCAGCCTCCACTAGCCCTAATTTAGATTCACCTCAGGATGTGGGGTCTAATCAATACCCACAACCTTCCTGGGCCCTCACTCCTCCAAATTATAATGAATTCTTAGATATTGAACATCCATATGATGAATATATCATGGAGGTCATGGCTTCACCCAATATTCCATGAGAGGATTTACACCATCACACATATTTATCCCTGATTTGGAATGGTTAGAGGATGACATTAGAAATCTTGTTGCCGCCGATAATGTTCAATGGTACCAATCTCCTGTTATGATTCATGACACATTTTCAGAAGAGAATTTGGATAACATATCCAAAACTATACCCATTGACATTTACCAGAATCTAGGTGTCATAGAACACATCCTTATAGGTGTTGATTGTTTTCCCCAAGAAGTTGAACTATACATGGCCCTATTAAAGGAATTCTATGATGTTTTTGCTTGTTCCTATTCCTGGCATTGACCCCCATATTATCTAAAATGAAACTAATATTTATGAAAGAGCTAATCGGTCTGGAAACATCTTCAGCCAATCAACACAAATAAATTTATTTCCATCAAGGCGGAGGTAGAAAACTTTATTTGTCCATAGTTTATCTACCCGGTTCARCGGTTCCCATGATCAAATGGGTTTCCAATCTCATTTCGGTCACAAATAAATAGGGMACAATTAGGGTCTATGTTTATTATAAGGATTTGAACAAATATTGTCCAAAGGATAATTATCCAACCCCATTCATTGATCATATCACCGACGAATGTGGCGGTAGTGAAAATTTTTCATTCATGGATGGTTTCTTCGGATATAATCAAATATATATTAATCTGGAAGATCAAAACAAGAATTCCTTCATTTTACTTGGGGTTTTTCTTATTGTAAGTTTCCATTTGGYCTTAAAAATTTTGGAGCCACTTTCCAGTGGTCCATGTCATACACTCTGCACAACATCAAACAAATTGTAGAGCCATATTTAGACGATTTAGCTTCTTATTGCAAACATCACAAGGACCATCCATGTCACTTGCAATGAATTTTAATCTATYATCACTACTATAATACCCATTTGAATCCACTTAAATGCATTTTTTGTGTGGTATCTAGGAGACTGCTAGGATTCATCATGTACAAGTATGGGATCATGGTAGATCCCTTGAAGGTTGAAGAGATTGTCAATTTTCCTCCTCTTCATACCATTATCCAACTCCAAAGTTTTCAAGGGAACAAAAACATTTTGCGTAGATTCATTTCCAATTATGCTAAGATCACCAAAGGTTTTATGCTCTTATTGAAGAAGGGTGTAACTTTTATGTGGGATGACCAAGCTCAACAGTCATATAATGCCTTGAAGAAGGCCTTCATGTCAACTCCCTTACTCAGCTCTCATGAGAATCCACCATAAGAATGGTGTTCATCCAAGAGGGAACCATACCCAAACTGGTTTTTATTTCCCTTCTTGCATCGAGAAAACTAGGTATTCATGTTAGCTAAGAATCCCTCACAGCATTTAATGATTTTTATCTCTAGGAACATTAGTGCCACCTGCATATTGGTACTCATTTATAGATGTGGGATTATCTATCACACTGTATGGGTTATGAAAAATAGTATGGTATTGAGAGATAAATCTATAATATCCCAGATTGGGATCTTGTCACTCATCTCCTAGGAACCATAAAGGAAAAAATACTCAATGAATTCCATCACAGACTGGTCATCTCCACCTGGTGAATAATCGACATGCCACAATATACCCCTCAGGGACAAACCAATAAAGCAATACAAATCCTCCATGCCCATATGCAACACTTTACCTTGTATAATAAAGCATTATTGGTCAGGTTCCAAGTACTAAACCAATTGGTGCAATAGGTACTCATGGGATCCTAGCAACAGAGACTAGAATAATATCAATGACCCATACTCTTGCAGATCTGCCAAGGTCACTACATCCCATTGGGAAAAAATTCATCATCCTTATAGAATCTCTCTTTCCACTCAATCATCTTGGATGGTTACCTATAAACATCTAGGAAACATAAACAAAAGTAACTTGTCAAGAAAAAATCACCCAAAACACGACCCATCAAAATAAATCTTCAAAACCCTCTACGTGTGGCCTATCAACTCGAGGCACATTCTTGGGTCATTTTTTAACAACCTATAGGGCTCACGTGATGAGCCACGTGACACCTATAGAGAGACACACAATTACCCCCACAAATTTGGGCTTCTCGACAACTAGCTCATCGGGCCTACATGCCACCCATTTCCCCACTAACATCCATAAAAAACATAAAGGAAATGAAGACAAGATTCCTATTTCTTACTTGGATCTAACAAAAATATGAATGGTTGAGCCAATCCTCCACAAGGAGCTCTGAATGCCTACACTTGGAAGAGGGTTTTTCTCCAATGCTCTCCAATCACCTCTCTTTGCAATGAAGAATGAGTTTCTACCATGGTAAGTTTCTTTTTATAACTTTTTTGGAAAAAAAAAAAAAAACATTTTTTCACATTGAGACCAAGCAAGTGGATTCATTTCACTATTTGAGATTATTGTTATTTTAATGTCATGTTTAATTAAATTGACCTTGGCATMTAGTTTTCACATGTTAAATAGGATTACAAGGACCTTTTTATGAAGATGGTGACATCCAMKAAACTTGAGGTACGTTTTTTCCAAACTGACATATAGGGATATGTTTTTCCCTACGTTTTTTATTTTGCATTATTAATCATTTGTTTTTTCATTACACCACCTTACGTTCAATCCCACTGGTTTTCAACATTAGCCACTCCATTTTCATGTCGTAAATTGTTCGGTAGTTCCTACCCTTCATGGGTTCCCTAGTTAGTACCCTCATTTCCATTTGGTTCCCAGGATATGATTTTTGGTTGGCCCAGGAGCCCTCCTTTAGCCCTTCCATGACTTGATCATGGAGCTTCATTCTTATCTCCTCATCTATATTCTAGCCATATCTCGTGGGAGTTCCCAAAAACGTTTTATTTTTCCTTAATGGTCACCTATTCATTTGATGTTTGCATCATGCTTCCCACCATTGCGTTGTTGTTTTCCCAAATCCCGTTTACCGCTATTGCAATATCCCTTGACCATCCACCTCTTTCATTATTTGGCCTTTGTTTTGCATCCACCTACCTTTGGAGAGAACATCTGCTAAGAGTGGATTTGACTTTCTTGTACCATTTTCACTCATCCTACTTAGGTCAGTTCCATGCACTTGGAACATAGGAGAATTTTATTAATCCACTCGTTCTCTCCAGCTAAAAATACTTTTACCTATTTTTTGGATTTGTAAAAGAACACAAAATATACATTACCGAGTACCCTTTTATCTCTTTTTTAGACTCGTAAAAGGACATGAAAAATGTACATGTCAAGAATAGTTGAGTTGTTATTTGGTGCTCGTTAAACCATGAAGGAGACACAAACACAAAACAAAAATAAAAAAAAGAGTGGGGTTTTTTCACCATTCGTATATTCTCAAAATGGCAGTTTTTGTCAAGTCTCACTTGAACATGGCACCTGTTTGAGTCCTCATCATACAATTGGGTTTTATCTTGCCTAGGATATGTCATAGAAATAAGAGACAGAGATACTCCTTTGTCTGGTTACTCTTTCAGTCATCATGGAGAGTGTTTTAATGCCTCTTACATTGTTGCACTAAATTTGTCCACCTCTTGTGTCTTACTGCCAAGTCACCATTGTGTCATGCTATATGTTCAAGGGAAGTTTAAGCTTGAGTCATCCATCTGTTGTTTTCTTGAATTTATGAGTAGACCATCCCTGTGTCAATGGTACTTTGTGATTCTATCTCATCACATCATCTCTCGATGTATATTTTGTGTCTATTGATGGGGGATAC
>JASDQU010712367.1:11435-25349 GCA_032191745.1 Picea mariana | reverse complement strand
TACTAATTAAGAAAGTAGGTGAGTCTCATTTTGGCTATAAAAGAAAGGGAAAGGAAGGATGAAGGGGATGAACGGTTAGCGTAACGTTACGCTGCCGAATTTTGGTTTGACGGATTTTCTTGTGGGGAGTTGGGTGTAAGCTCAGCTTGTTGGAGTGGTAGCTCAGCCGTTGAGGTGAGCTAAGACGCTAGCATTATATTCTGGTTCTTGTGTGGCCCCTTTGCGGCTCGGGGGGTGAAGGGGGAAGCAGAGTACCCCTCGCGTTTGGCTGGAAGGTACCGGTGAGCATTCCACGGTTGGCAAGCAGGAAGCGGCAAGGAGCGCGGGACGCGGCGTGGAGCTCGGGACATCTTCGGAAGTGGGTGAGTGGCTAAGGTATGATTTTTAAATTCTGGCGAAATTGTTAGAAATGGTTAGCGTCATTTGCTCTGGCGGTTCGTCTTATTAATGCTTGCTGAAAAAAAAAGGGGGGGAAATTGTTATCTCTGCAATACTTCGTAAATTCATTTATTTTTATTACCGCTGGCAAATTTTTTTTTTCCTAACAGTCTTTCTTTCTGTTCTTGTCCTTTCCATTCATAATTAGTTACGGCGATAATTTATCCCTTTCTAAGTGGCTGCAGTATTAGTTGGGGCTGGGAATGTTCTTGCCTTCTGGTTTGCCTGCTAGAGTTATTGGGATGCTTTCTTTCGGACTGTGTATTGGTCCTTATATAGTCGTGGTTTAAACTGAACCCTTCCATATTGCTGAAGACGTAGGTAGAATCGTTCTGGTCAAATGCAATTTATCCTCCTCCCCGCAAGCTGGACGTTGATATTCCCCTGAGCTTATTAACGAAACGTTCTGCTATAAAATGATATCTTTTCCGTTGAATTTGTCAGGTTTAAGGATCGAACTTAGGACATTATACTCCCTTGGAACCCTACGGCCATATTGTTGCGTGTGCGTAATTTCTGCATAATTGCTGGATTCAATGAATGCATTCCTTCGTTTGGATGTTTAATGAATGGTCATATGGCTTGCAATTTTTTGGGTGGGATTCAATAAAACATTTCCCTTCTTATCTGCGTCTGATTGGGTTTCTCTGCCTCCATGGATTTCAATTGGGCGAGTTGGATTTCGGTTGGCGTTTTGAAATCCCACTCTGATTCCGTGCTTGTATGAAGCCTGAGCTGGGCGATAAGACCCCTGTGTGTTGGCAGTAATACCTTTGCCTCTGTTGTAAATTTTCCTAGCATTTTGGGGAATGAAAATCCCTGCGCGCTGAACAGTAGCATTCTGCCTTGGGTTGTGAGATTTTTCCTTTTTCGCGGTTGGGGTCTGCGTTCTCTCCCAGACCCGGCCTCATTACCTCCATTTCTCTTTTTCGTGGTTGTGATTTATTGCTGTCAAGGTGTTGGGTTCCGGCATTAGTGGCCGTGCGCGCTCTTTCTGTCTTTTCCTGGTGAGCGTTTCCTTTTTATTTGCCGGACACCTCCATTTTAGACCTGGGCGTCCCCTTGTCCGTGTGGGAGTTGTTGTGTCATTGTTTCATTGTCCGCGCGTCCTGATTGTGCGAGCGCCGTTTCAGCCCTACGTTCTGTCACCCTTCCGAATTTATGTATGCTCCGTTTCTTCCTGCAGCTAATTTTAGCATTATTTTATTACAAGAATGAAGGCGAGTGATGTGGAATCAGATGTCAGCGCTTACCTTCTCATGCCAGCATTTTACGCACCTTTAAATCTTTTAAATCCCTGTGCACGGATGCTGTTATAATTTTTCTGTGTGCTCGTTTTATTCTGACTGTCTTCTTTTTAATGCATGGGGTGAGCCTTTATTCTCTGTCCCCTGCTATGTTTAGCATGCTTAAACATCACAGGGGCATTCTTCATTCACGGGCTTTTGTTACAGAGTGTTTGTTTCCTTTTTTTTTGGGATCTGTGTTATATTTTCCCTACCACCTGTCTGGCGCATGTCGTTGGGACCTGCCAGCAGCCTTTTGTGCTTTAAGTGTGTTGCCCGGTCAATTAGAAGGGTTTACCTTGATTTCTTACTTCCGTTTTAAACAGACTTTCCTGATTTTAGTTCGCCCGAGCATCATCATCGCAATCATATTACCATTTAAGATGCCTTCTATATCACGATATGTTGTCATTGTTACTTTATTTATTGTCCTCTTTAACATTGTTCTGTGGCCATTTCAGTATATACCAAAAGGGGTGTCATTCTAAATATGTTGATTGATGTATTGCCTTTATTTAATAAGAGGGTATAGTGAAATTTTCAAGTATGAGGTTAGGTTGCTAAGTCCAATTGAGAAGATAATTATATGATGACAATTATATACATTGACTTTTAATCTAACGTAAATTATAAGTAAGGCATTTTTTTTTATTGTTAATTTGTCATTCAGATCTTACCATTTGTCATTTCAGAGTTGGTCTCAATTGGTGCTGCCATCTAAGTATGATATTAATCGAAATTTCATTAGGATGTATTTACCCATGGAATGATATTCTAAATATTGTCTTGTAAATTTTCATTCAAAAGTCATTATGGGAGGTTTATACTACAATGTAAATTATAATATAATTTATGGCATGGAATATAGATTTTAATGTAATTTTTAATTCAAAAGTCATTTTGGGGGATGTTACTACAATGTAAATTATAATATAGTTTATGACATTGAATATAGATTTTATGTAGTTTTTAATTCAAAAGTCATTTGGGGAGATTTTACTACAATGTAAATTACAGTGTAATTTATGGCATTGAATATAGACTCTAACGTAATTATTAATTCAAAAGTCCTCATGAGAGATTTTACTACAATGTAATCTATAATGTAATTTATAGCATGGAATGTAGATTATAATGTAGTTTTTAATTCAAGAGTCATTATGGTGGTTGTCCTTTTCAATTAGGATGCATGTTGTTATTCAATTGAGATCACCTGGCTTAGGATATACTCTATCCTTGGGTCTCCTTAAATGAATGGTTATACTTACTCTTTTCACTGTAACATGGATAGCAGACAGTTCTTTTAGTGCCCTTTTTAGTTATCGTCATTTAATTTATTTTATATCCTGATAGAGATGCCATTCTTAATTGATTCTTGATTGATGTGAACGTTATGTCTGTAGTGAAGTCGCCTATACTCATGATGCAATTCTAGATATTGACACCCTAAATTAAGAGCTAACTTAAACCATCGTCATTGTAACCTGATAGTTGTCACTCCATTTATGGCACACCTTGTTATTAACACCTTAGATCTTATTATTCTACAGATTGCCGCCTTTAGTTATGAGGTATTGTGTTAATTCTAATTAATGAATGCCTATAAGTATGATGTTATTTTAAATGCATTGCTATTGAACTTTATGACCATTGTTGACCTCGCATGGCAAGTTCCTCGTGTTAATTGAATGATTGATCTTGGAAGGTCATTCTCGTTATGTGGTTGTTCTTTAGTTGGTGTCAATCTTGAATGTTCGTTGTCAGAATCCTTGTCACGCGCCTTACGTAAGGGGCGCGATCGTACTTCTTATTTGTGCCATAATTGATTTTATTCAGTCGGTTGCTTGGTCTGTGGTGTCGGGTGGGATATAGACACCTCCATGTTCCTTAGAACAGTCGCCAGCCCTGAGACCTTAAAGGGTTAAAGACGATGGGAAACCGGGCTTGAGCGTTGATTATGTGTCTTGGAGGTCCTAACCTTGCAGGGTAGGACGGGCGGGAGGCCAGTTGTATTTTAGCAGTCAGTTTTACTTGTCGTGTGATCTTCATTTATGCATGTGGTTACGTATCATGCGTCTTGGTCATATTCTCATGTTCATCCTGGTTGTTTCCTTGTATATACGCACACACACACCTCAAAAAAAAAAAAAAAATTTGCACTTGGCACTAGAGTGGTTGTCGTAACGAGGCGGTTCGTTACAATAACCCAATCCATTTGGGATGATCCACCTCGATGGGTTTAGCGGCTCCGTTGGCCGATCTAATTCCTAGGAAAACGAAAGAAAAACTAATCTAAGTGAGAAAAGAAACTACAATGAAACTATATACAATTCTAAAGCATATATACAGTTTACTTACTAATATCATAAAACAAAAAATCCTACTTATTTAAATGTTACACTATCGTTACAATTATATCTTAATAAAAAATGTATAGTATTTACAGATTACAAATTTTAAATGAAACCCTATAAAAATCATTTGTAAGCTGTCTTATGATAGTAAAACTATTGTTTTTTTTTATTTTTATAATTTTATGAGAACAAAATAAAATGAAAATTATCTAAGTTGAGCAATTGAAACAATAATCCTAACTCTAAATCTGAACTATATATATATCTATCTAAACTACTCAAATAACACTAATAAACTAACCTGTAATAACGCTTTCCAATTTTCCCCATGCAAAGTATCTGATTCAGCTGTTCGATGGGAGGAAACCCACACCAAATTTTCCACAGGCTTCTTGTAAATAGGAAGCATCAATGCTCTTTGAATATAAATGACAGGACAAACAAGACATAAAACTTACAACAATCTTAAGATTTACAAATCATGACATTTAGATAAACCCGTATGCGAAGATTTGTACAAACTAATTCATTTAACGAAGAAGATAAACCTTTAATACATTAAATTGAAACAAAGTAATTGTTGTACTTAAAATAAGAGACATTCATATATGGACAACACATAAACCAAATCACATCAACCTGCAACGAATTATGATAGCTAAAGTAGTCGATAATTGATTGCAAACTGATATGAAGAAAACTTGAAATAAAAGTTTGATATAGTGAAAGCTAAAGCTATTACAAGATATCCACTTTCATCCCAGTTTGTATCCTCATAAGTCCAAAGTATTTCTTCTCCCAATAGTGATGATTCTGGTCCTTTACAAAAAATAAAAAGTATTTAAAGGCCACAGGGTAAAACATCCCTGTGGGAATTATCAAAAACAGTTTACAAAAAATCTGGGAACAATCTCCCAGGTCTCTATTTTTGCCTATGAATAACAACTTAAAACAAAACTACATCATAAAAAGCACGTTCTAAACTGCCACAACAAATCCAATTTGTCATTGAAATTCGTATACACTTGAAAGTGGACAAGAATAAACAAGTTTAGATAATGTTTTATTTGTAAAATTAACAAAAATCTAAATTTTAAGACTAGCTACAGAATCTCACGATTCTGTAGCTGGTCTAATTTGAAAACAAAACCATTTAAATTAATCCAAAACTAATAGAAATATATTCGAACTATTAAACAAATCTTTAATTGCTAATTAAAAACAAAGCAAATCATTTAAACCAAAACTTCTATGCTAATTGAGAGCAAATGAAATCGTGTTTAATTAACCAAATGGTAACAGGGATATATGCAATCTGTCAAACACTTTTTATTACCAATTCGGAGAAGACAGAATCGTTTTGATACTTCAAAACCAACGAAATCATTTTTGAATCAATCTGGATCAAAACAGACTATAACTGATCAAGCAAATCTTTCATATTCATTCAATACAAACACAATAGTTTATGTCGACTCAGAACTTAACAAAATCGTTGTTGAATCAAAACAAAACTAACAGAATCATTTTTTAATTCAAAACTAACACAACTATATCAAACCAATCTTCAACGCATATACAAACGACTATGCTAATTGAGGGCATACAACATCGTTTCAGAATCAAACCAAAAGAAATGAATCGAACTAACTCAGGGTCGACACAATCGTTATACTAATGCAAAATCATATCAATCAAAACATAGCTATGTCCGATTTTAGCAAACAAATCTTCTGTACAAGATTCATAACGAAATCATTTTTGGTAATTCGAAAATAACATAATCGTTTTGAATCTATTAAAATGAACAGAACTAATTGAAAGAAAACCCAATTGGTTGTATTAATTCAAACCAACTCATAAAACAAAATCGATGTTGAAATACATACCTGGGTATTAGGAAAACGGTTCGATCAGGTTAACTTTGAATTGACAAAGGTCGTTGTTGACTCAACATTTCTAAAGACAATTGAACCCATAGTCTTTTGTTTCTTCTCGTTGGCTTGTAGCCTGTCTCTTTCTTTTGACAACAAAGTAATTCGTTCCTCTAATGATTTAATCTTAGATTGCAATAGGGGAACATCCATGTAGTAACATTCTAGCCAGGAATTGCATTGAGTACATGGTGATTGATCGGGCCTTGGCATTACAGTTGAGGGTTCCTTTAAGTTACCAGGGGTTTCACTATGAAGCTTAATTCTTGGGAAGTTAGGGTCGTTCTTGAGGCACGGAGGCAAGTTGGAAACATAGTCATAGGGTTCCATAGAGCAGAGACCATGAGAGTAAGGGTATTCCTTGGCTAGGAAACGTTCAATATCAGAGTCCGAGTCCTCGCTCAACACTATGGGCTTCTGGTCAACATTTTTCTTGGGCTTGTTCCAAGCACATCTGGATATCCATCGTGCATTTTTCTTTCCCTTACTATTGACACCAGTATCACCTTTTATTTTCTTCCTTACAGTCCTTTTGACGGTCTTATTATTGTCTTTAGCACACGGGTCGGCCATGGTATCGGGTAGGTCAATGTTGGGGCAGTTTGAGGGTTTAACAGGGGGTAGAAGGGTAGGAGGTGACACGGCTAGCCCAACCAGAGTTTTAGTGACCACAACCTTGTCCACTTGGACACACTTGTGAGTGGCAAAGCCATTCCTTGATAAGAAGGCTTGCCAAAAGTCACCACTAAGATTCAAATGATGAACGGTAATGACTTTGATCAAGCAATGATGGAAAAGACTGCTATTAGCCTTCTCACGCTTAAATCCTTTGGACATTTTGTAAAGACTACATAGAAGATAGTGCGGCATATTCATAGGGTAGTCTATAAAATTCATCAGCAACCGAAGGTGATAAAGAAATAATAACCCATAAAAATCTTCGCAAGTTACAAATTGTTTAACAATTGCTAATAGATCATGTCATCTAGTCTTGAGGGCAGTGAGAGGCATACCTCTGTCACAAATAACAATCTTTCTTGATGTGAATAGGAGTGGCCACGACACCTCTTCCACTTTAGAGTTCTTAAACCACCTCTGTCCTTTAGCTGGTAAGCTTGTAGCCGAGCTGAGGAATTCCTCATTTAGCTCGATTTGTATGTCTCCGACCTTAGCCCTGCATTCGTCGAAGGTGAGGGCAAACTGTTGGGCTACCGAAAGGTTGAAATCCTCAAATATTTGGATAAAAACTAGCCAACCACTATTTTCCAAATCCTCACGAGCATTGTCGAATAACAACAGAGTTTGGATACCATTTGGTTCTATGCGCACCATAGGTGCCATAGGAGAGAGCACACAGTGAGCTGGGTAAAGGGACAAGGGTTTGGACAGGGTATACGTAGGATCAAAAGTTCATGGATTTCCCAAAAACCAACAGAGGTAACCTGGGATAGAAGGCAGGCATTAATGCCTAAGTGTGCAAGGGTGGTGGAAGGCGATAAACCCATGCTAAACTGTCATATCCAAATGTACAATCGACGACGCATATGGTGATTCAAATCACCATTGGTGTATGTTAACAACAATGCCAATCAAACAACCATTGATAACTATGATGAGTCAACCCGAATTATTTGCACAAGCAATAGTGTTGTTTAAAACCAAAACAATATTTCAAAATCAGCACCAAGGGTTTGATCATAACAAGTATGTGTTGTATGAAATGATTGCAACAAGGGTCTAACCACAATGTCAATGTGTTTTCATGAAACCAATGCGCCAAGGAATTTGATGAAAGACTATAGAACATCAAACCACCAATGTATCAAGGACTCAATGACAGTCATTATAATATCATCACAATCTTATAAAAATGAAGTCATATCCACACAAAAAAAATGCCAAATGAGTAAAGGTTTTGGTGTCTTGCCAATTGTGTAACCATTTTTGAATTAGAAGTGCAATGAACACATAGACAAGAGTAACCATAGTAATCCAGTGATGATTTTAATGTTATTGACATGACTTCGAACCAAGGTTTTCACGCTTTCATTCGTGAAAACGAAAACAAAAGGTAGGTGTGCGAATGAGCAAAAGATTGCGATGAGAAACAAGGGTTCCAAAACACTTGTGTAGGCAGCTTACAAAGATAGGATAAAAATGTGAAATGGCTGCCAACAGGTTTTTGGTTGAGGTACATGTTGGGTACATGGTTGAGACAAGTAGTTGATGAGTTGGCACATACATGAGGTGTATAGTTGATGATGTTGGTACATCTTGATGAGTCATAGTTTATGTGTATTTGATGCATGATTGGTAAATATTTGATGCATGGTTGATGCAATCGCTGTTGGTACAGGTTGAGGTACATGTTGGTGCATGATTGATGCACTTGTTTATGATATAAGTTGATTACATGTTGTTTGGTATAGGTTGTTATAGGTTGTTTGGTGCAGGTTGATTGGTATAGGTTTACAACAATATATCTCACAATGATAGTGTGACAGTGGTTCCATAATTCTACTTCTACATTAGGGAAGTTGGATAGGGAAAGGACAGGTGGTTGTATCCACCTTCTAGTTGTAGAAGAAGAACATAGGGGTTTGTAGCCTCCTTCTGGTTGTAGCCAGAGAATTGGGGAGTTGGAGCTTCCCTCAAGTTGTAGCTTATGAAAATAGGGGGTTAGAGCTTCCTTCTAGTTTTAGCTGGAAAACAAAGGAACTTGGTGCTTCCAATGAATGTAATTCTTAAATACATATAAGAAAAAATATTATGTGGTTTTCTCTCGCTTTGGGTTTCCACGTAAAAACACTGGTGTACTGTGTATGTGTATGATTGCTCATTTGTTCATTATTTATTTATTCTGCAACTATTGGATGATAATTCTACATTGATATAACACTTGCATTTAATGGTTAAAAATGATTAAATTTCTCTATTAATGATTCACCCCCCCTCTCATTAATCCAACAATTGGTATCAGAGCAGGTTCCTTTAGGAAACAATTTAACCATTGGAAGGAGATCGTGGATTATTTTAAGAATGGAGTACCAATGTTTAATGGTCAGAATGGTTTAAAGTATGAGCTATGGACTGGAAGGATGAAAGTATTTTTACAAGAACATGGATATTATATTTTTCTATTAGTTGTTTCAAAATATGATAGTTCAAAAAGGGAAAAGATTGCAGCCAAGAAAAATTGAAGAAGAATAAAAAAATAACAATGGATTTCATATGGGAAGGATTACCTAATCCAATAAGAGAAAAGGTTGGTAAATGTTCATCAGCCAAAGAACTTTGGCATAAGTTACATGATAAATATTCTTCACCCATCGCAGATTCAAAAAATGCTAAATAAGATGCAAGTAGAGATCAAGAAGAAATATGTTCACCATGTCAAATATATTCAAAATATGAAGAGTACATAATCAACATAGGTATGTTTCTTTTTTTTTTAATTTTGAAAAACGCGGACATCTTGAAATAGAATTCCATGAAGGAAATGAGATAGAAAAACTAATTGAAAAAAAAATACAATTATGAAGAAGAATTGATTAGTTCTTTAGATGAACTAAGATAAGAAAGAGTAGAAAACAAGTCACTGAAGAAAGAATTGATGAAACAAAAGGAAAGTGCTCACATTTTTTAAGAATCTCAACAGGTCATCAAGAACTTAAGAGCTTAGCTAGAAGAAGCTAGAAACATGGAATAAAATCTTAAAGATCAAAACCAGTATAATTTGGAAGCCAACATAGCATCACAGAAGGAAGAAGAAAAAATGAGAGAAACAATATTGAAAGATCATCTTAAGGAAAGAAATAATGATCTAAGGCGTCTTGAGGAAGAGTTTGGTCAAGAAGAGAAAGGACATGAAGAATAAATAATCACATTAAAAATTCAGCTTGAAGAAGCGAAAAGAACAGAAGAATTCATGAAGTCTCAGATAATGAAGAAAGAACTTCATAGGTTGAGAAGCTTGAAGAAGAAGTTGTCACATTGAGAGGTAAAATTGTCAATCTCAATAAGAACGTTGAAGAGACAAAAACATCCACATCAGTTATAGAGAATGAAGATAAGCACTCTACGTTGCTAGAAAAGAAGAATGAAGAAAACATAAAGAGTTATGCAGAAGTACTCAAAGGAAGGAATCATGGTCAACCAGAATATAAGAAAACTATTAAAGATACATATTCAAGAAGACCATCCATGTTCAAGCCACAAAGAAGCTTCAATCATGATTAGGATCAGTCAAGTCATAAATTCAGAAGGACTACATCACAAAGAAGATCATTCACTTTGAGGTATGCAAATTTCTATTATGGTAATTGTTTTTATTGTACTAATTTTGGACATAAGGTTGTAGATTACAGGGATTATAAAAATTTTCAAGCAAGAAATGTCTACGTGGCCCCACGTAACATTGAATGTTACAAATGTCATAACTATGGACACATAGATAGTGATTGTAGAAGTACTATCAATACTTCCATGAAGGAGAACATTGATATTAGATATAAGAAAGTATGGATAAGAAAAAAAAAGAATAGGTGAAAAAAGACTAGGTCCCAGAGATCGCAAGATTGACAATAAAAGGTGATGAAGAAAATTCTACAGAGAAAAAGAAAGATGTCAGATACATAAAGGTTTGGAAAATAACTGAAAGAAAAGAAGGATAGGTAAATAAGGAACATGTTAAAGAGATTGTACTTTCATGCATTGTAGTGAAAGATGAATCCACAAACAGAAAGAAAAAAGTCAGAGCTCAAGGAGATGATGAATCTACCAATGAAGAAGATGATGAATACACATTAGAGCAAGAATTTTTCTGAGCCATTCGACTTAGATAATCCCAGGTAATATGAATATTAGACAAGGGATTCTATGTGATAGCTGTGATAGACCAAAGAACCATCGTTCAAGCAGCTTGCAGAGTTTGAGTAGAAATATCCAAAGTAGTTAGTTAATAGAAGTACAGTTTGATAGTTGTAGTAGTGAAGACTTCATGATAGTATAGTAATAAATGGGTCAAAATTATGGACAGCTGTGTAGTGGATTGTTGGACAATATGGACAGAGATGGATCTGTAAGAACACTTAGCATGTTTGGATAGATATATGACAGTGGATGAGAGCATGGATTCATAGATTGATTCAGAGAGTGGTTCAGAGAAAAATGAACATTATGGATGTTAACTACACAGGAAATGGCTCAAACAATGCTAATAGATTACAAATTGACAGATATTTTTTGGACACATGCAGTGCATACAAAAATTCACATTCAAAATAGAGTAATGCTAAAAAAAACAATAACAAAACTCCCTACGAGCTATGGAAAGAAAGACTAGAAAATGTGAAGCACTTCAGAATATTTGGAAGCAAATGCTACATCAAAATAGAAGATGACAAAATGGGAAAGTTTGACTCTGGTGTGGACAAAGGAGTACTTGTTGGTTATTGAAGTACAAGGAAAGCATACAAGGGTTACAATATGAGATTTAACAAAGTTGTATAAAGAATCAATGTAACAATTGATGAAATAGGTGGACAAGAATCAAAGGAATAAAAAAATGAATCAGTGGTACATCTTTACGAAGAAGAAGTAAAATATGAAGAAGAATTAGAAGAGGAAGATGAAGAATATCAGACAAAATTAGAAGAGCAATTTTAGCAAGTTCCTCCAAAGACACCTATAAAACGAGTACAAAAGAATCATCCTTCAGATCAAATTATAAAAAAAAAGGATGCAGGAGTTGAGACTTGAAGAAGAATTCATTCACTAGAACAAATGCACCTAAAACTCTTATCTATGATTGAACCAAACAATTTTGAAGAGGCCAACAAGGATGAATTCTAGAATAAGGGAAGTTAAAGTCCTTTGCCACCACCCTCTCCCATGTCTAGTCGCGATGGCCAACATGCATGAGAGCCAAGCCTTAGTGTGTCAGGCCTTAATGGAATCCCATGCTTGTCTCCTCCGCTTCAGTACAATCTTGGAGATTGCCATCACACCTGCACTAATGGTTACCAGATCCATCAATGCCTCCTCCCTCTTGGTATTTTCACCATGTGGGATGTTTTATATGGGGCACTTGGGCCCAAAGCTCAACATCATTCTATTAATTCCATTCCAAGATTCATCTTGCTCATCTCGTTTTTTATCTTTCCTAGAGCTATGCACATCCATGCCATGAGAAAGAGGAAAGCGTCGACAAGGGTCGACCTACTATAATAGCTTTGGCCAGAAAAACCACCCGGGGCCTGCCTCTAGAGCTCTCATGCCAGGTGAGGACCATATGGGCTCTTCGAGGTAGAACTAGTCTGTGCAAGCTCCTTCAGAGCATTGGCCTGATTACGACCCGATACATTCCTCTCGATATATTGTTCCATATGAGGACCATCTGGGTTCGTCTTGGAAAAATTGGTTCGCACAGGCTCAACATGAGCCTCGTCCTCCCAGCACTGAGAGTCTCCAAGGTGGATGCCCGGTGGAAGAAGAATTTTCTCCCAATTGGGAGGAATTATTGCCTTTCCTACCTTCAACCTCCCTGGAGGACCAACCCGCCACCTGAACCACCAGTGAATTTCAGGAGTCAATTGTGACAAGTTGCATAGTGGAAGAAGAATCCTTACCTATAGATGACCACTCGGGGCACAACTCCATTGCCTCCATGGAAGAAGACCCCGTCACAGACTCTGTTGCTGCCTATGACTCCGTCGCTTCCACAATGGAAGAAAACCATGCTCAATAGGACCATAATCACCCATATCTAAACTCCTATAGACTCACGGAAGACCACCTGGTCTTAATATTTGAGATGAGAAGGGACCTAGCATAGTAGAAACACCACCATAGTTTCTTTAGAAAATGTCTGGACACCCTGTATGATTCCCTGTCAAGCAAGCCTAAGAAGAGTTGTTGCCCCACATGCTTCAAATCCTTCACCTTCAGACTCCGTCAAGAAGGACGCCCGGGTTCTCCCCATGCCTAGCATTCTCATAGGTTTTTTTTTTCTATTTTAATGTCTAAATATTTGTGAATTTTTCCTACATTAGTATCTGCTTTAGGCCCAATAGGTTCAGGTATGATAGACAGTCGGGGAACTCAGTCCACTGCCTATTCTGGTTTCCACGATAGTGGAAGAAAAGGTGGCAAGTCCCCTTGTTTGTATGTCGACAATTGTCATTTTTTCTTTAAGTTTTGGAACTATGAACAATTGTCATGTCCATGCATTCTAAGTCCCACCACGGTGGCAAAACAACTGACATGCTATCATCTATATTCAAACAAGCAAGTTTTTTGCTAAGGCAAGGTAATATATATTTTTATTTACAAAAAATAAAATTGATTGATATTCGATATTAACATAACAATAACAACTGGTATATCTTGTTAGTCACATCATTACAATGAAATAGCATGCGGTCTATTATTATAGGGTTACTATGAATATTATTGACAATTTTTTTTTATATAGATTAAATTTTGGGTTTGTGACACCACACCAGGGCTATCCAAACGAGGTTTTAATGAGTGTGGTTTTGTGTCACGCTCAAGGTCAGGTTTCCACTAATCATGCCAAGACTTAATTGGGTTCAATTAAAAGTCTACTAAACCTTTGTACTTAAATAAGATGTCAATTACAAGAAAGCTATTCATAAGGATGAGGATGTGTTTAATCGTTGTTTAGGAATACCCGCATTAGAGTAATCTTGGCCTTAACTTACTATCTCGGTGTGATTGGATAAAATGGATTTCATGACTAAGGAGGAAAGTCCTTGTCAACTTGCTATTTTAATAAATGAAGAGAAGCGGGTTTTAGGAAATTATCCAAGTTCCCAAAACCAAGGATCCCCTTGAAAAGTTTTGATAATGTTCTAACTGATTTTGTAGGAGTGTTTATAT